>VDFB02112814.1:0-73369 GCA_007258455.2 Sequoia sempervirens
TTACCAAATATATGGGGACCCAAATCCCTAGTTGAAATTTCGATACCCACATCCTGAGATGAGTTTGGAGGCTAAAAATAACATACTCCTTCCCTTGTCATATGCTTATCATAATCCACTCACCAAATTGGGTGCTCTATTTTGGCTTAATTATCTCCCTTCAAAGATTAATTATCATGCGTTGTAAAATGCATCATAAGTTAGTATTTACTAGTGAAACTTCCTCTTACAATTCATATATGTTCTAACATTTACAATGTGGGAGGCCCAACTTTTGGGGGCCATAACTTTTGATCTAGGAAGTAAATTGAGCCCCTTTTTTTAATTGTAGAGCTTGAAAATTGAAGTTTTTCCTATTATATAGCTCAATATTTTTCTTGTATTCAAAACATTAGGACACAAGGTTGAGACACCATTCTTAATAGCTTATCATATTTTATCTTGTTTGATCCATTAATATGCATATGCCTATTTGATGTTGAGGATGATGCATTGTGAAGTCTTATGTGATATTGGCTATCCTTGAATGATTTTTTGGCATGTGTATCTTTGTTTTAAATGTAATGTTGTGATTTTTTAATCATGCCAAATTAGGTGTTCTAGATCTATAGTTTTGTACATATTCCTATGTGATAATAAAGGAATGAATTAATCAAGGTTATCACTAGTGTTGCAATGTAACACACTATTAGATACTAGATGTACACTTGTTTACCTTGATTGATGGTTGGGGAGGAAAGGGACTTACACTAATTATGGATTCAATGCCTCGCCCAATTACCAACTAAAGGTTGGTGGGATCATTTTGAACGTTCTAGTTGAAGACATGTTTAAATTACATTATTTGTAAATGTTTAGATCATGTGTATGTGGCAAATCCATTAATGGCCTAATGCAATCATTATATGATATATTAAAAGGTTGCATTACTTGACCCATTGTATAATTGATTATATTAAGATATTTTTTATTGCACTTTATTATGGTACTTGATGGATAGTAATTAATATTTATTGTGATATTCTTATTTGATATTACTTGCATGGTTTGCATATTAATGTAATATTTGTATAAATAAAAGAAAATTTCTAGTTAGTTTTGTTGGGTTGTTATATTTGCATTCAAGGTCTTTGCTATGGACCTATGTTTTCACATTTAGTATCTACTTCCTACCATTGTGTAGCTTGAGAAAACATGTTTTTATTAAAAGTTGTTATACACCAAAAGATACCATTATAGTTTTGGAGGGTATGCAATGTGATAGATATTCTCAACAACATATTTTATTTCTCAAACTTGATTTTGAGAAATCCTATGATCACAAAGTGGCTATTTATTTTGAAAATTCTTAAAGTGCACAGTTTTAAAGAGTTTTTTTTTTTATATCTAATTAGTTTAGACCTTTTTTTTTATGCTTTTTCTTGCCTTTCCATCAACTACAAAATTTTGGCAACGTTGATATTTTTAGATCCATCAAATAGGTTTTCCCCTTGTCCCTCCATTGTACATGTTAGTTGTGGAATATTTTGGTTATCTTCATACTTGTAAAATTTTACAGGATATAGTGAAAGTGATTTATCTTTGACATACATTATAATAGTTGATTAATGGCCATTCCATGGAGTAGAACTCAATGTTGCAAACATAGCCATTTTCCTTACTCATCCAAAATTTCCATAGACTAAACACCCAAATTGCCCATTTTCATATTGCTAGTGAAAGATGGAGATAGTTTTAGATTTTTTTTTACAATGACGATACTATCAAGATTGGACCTTATGACTAGGGGAGAGGGGCCTATAATGGAGCGGGGCCCAATAGTGGGGATAAAAGTAGTCCTCAGTGGGTCCCATAGTGAAGCACCTTAATATCCAATTGCAAAACACTTTTTATCCATAAAATACACAAACTGACAAATCATGTGATGCCACATCAGCGCACCAATAAAACATGACTTAGTGCACCACTATCTGTCTCACTTTTTTTTGGGGCCTTTTTTGGATACCTAAACAAAAAGCATGTTGATGTGGCATCATATTGATGATGTGGCCCTAAAACAAAATATAAAAGCACGTGAGTTGTCAAATAAACTATTGTACAAAATTAGGAGTGATTTGAAATTTCCACGTAAGATTTTGAGAAAGGCGAAGTTAAAGTGCTCCACTATGGGCTCCTCTCCCTTAATACTATACCAAGTTATAACAAAGATTTAACATTCTAGTGTGGGCTTGCCTTCCATTACTTCACATTCACATGCTTGATATAATGCTTTATAAGATAGACCTTAAACTGTCCCTTGCTTGATGAATACTAAAAGATAAGGAAAACATTGAATTACCCATTTTCATATTGCTAATGAAAATGTCCATTTTCATCTCTTATAGCGCTTTCTACTAAACTATTTTTTCCGCCACCGGCTTACCTATTTGTTAAATTGTTTTTAAACAACCATTAGAAATTTTATTATGCGCTGCATGCCAATGCAGAATACGTTATAAATGAGCTCTCTGAAAAAGAAAACAGAGAATTTACGCCGTTGCCGGGGATCGAACCCGGGTCACCCGCGTGACAGGCGGGAATACTCACCACTATACTACAACGACAGTTGATACCTGCAAGTTTGTTAGCTAATTAACTTTCATATGGTTTTATTCATTCCCGTTCCAGCCGCAACGTTTCCAAATTCCTGTCAACATTTATACCATAGAAGAGCAACTGAATTATTTTATTAGCCGATAGGCTATATATAGTGTGATGTTTCTGCCCGAAACCTGTCTCACGCCATTAAACAGCCGTTGGTTTTCGTTAAACAGGAAAGGGTTTACAGTTTCCGGTAGTGGGCAGACTTCACGGCATAAAAAGTAAAGCTTACTGCAAAACTTACGACATAAAAGGAAAATCTTATCTATGCATTGAATGAATTCGCTGATATGTTGGCGGCACTAAATGCACGTATTTTTGGATAGATTTTGTTCATTGCTGGCTGGCCAAATGCCACTTCGAATCAAATAACTTACGCATAGCAAATACCAGCGAAAGAAATTTGTCTTCTGTAACGCTTTCCCAAACTCATTTCGGAGCATGATGTGTCCTTTAAAGATGAGGAATTTTTTGTAGAGATACCGGGGGTTCCGCCATTTTGCGCGAGGGATCTGCCCGAGCCCGTGAAAGACAAATCCGATCCAGCGTTTGACTGGTTTGTCCACCATTGTAATCGCCTTCCAGAAGCTGCTGGGGTTCTCATAAATACTTTTGAAGACCTGGAGACGGACGCTTTAGAAGCTCTTAGGGAAGGCAAGCCTCTGAGCGCTAGGACCATGCCATCCATCTATGCAGTCAGTCCCGTGACATCGGAGTCTCACGAGACACACAAGTGCCTCAAGTGGTTAGATCAACAACCTCCCTACTCTGTTGTGTTTGATTCCTTTAGAAGCGGAGGTTTTCTGTCGAGGGAGCAGATTACAGAAGTAGCACATGGACTTGAAACAAGCGGTCATCGGTTTCTTTGGTGCTGCACGGAGAGCATGAGTTTATTACCTTCTCCCCCAAGTAGGATACGGACCTTTTTGAGTTTTTACCCGAGGCTTTCGTGAGTTGAACCAAAGATAGGGGACTTGCGGTTCTCAATTGGGCTCTTCAAATTCCGATTCTTTCTCACCCGTCCACCTAAGGCTTTCTTTCTCATTGCAGTCGGAACTCCACACTGGAAAGCATTTCTTATGGATGGGGTTCCAATGGTCAGTTGGCCCCTGTTCGCTGAACTAAGGTAGAACAGGTTTATGCTGGTTAAGCACGAAAAGGTGGCCATAGATCTAAAGATGGGACAAAACGGGTTTGTAACAAGAGCGGAAGTGGAGTAGTGAGGGCACTGGTGGAAGGAGAAGAGGGAATTAAAGTGAGGGAGAATATGCGTGAATTGAAAGAGAGGGCGAAGGCTGCCTTGATGGAAGAAGGGGCTTCGTACAAGGCCACGCTCACTGCTGCTGCTCATCTCATGGAGAAACAAGGGATCAAATGACATTCCACATTCAGAAATATGTGGCGCATTCACCGTAAACTGGTCAACGTCATCGTTGATCATAGACTTTCTGGGAAGCAATTTGCTCAATGATATCTTGCACAAAGTCGTCGGAGGCCCCCACTCACCGGCTCAGGAGCAGAACGATCTAGGCCATATCCAAAGGCCCCAATCAGGAAAAACTCTGCCTCCAAGTATTCCAAATCGAGAGGAAATTCAATCATAACTTATATTGGAGATTGTTGCCTTGAATTAAAATTATACCTACACATTACTTCAAATATTATTTTCATAAAAAAAATGGTAAACAAAATGTACTATCTGCACACATAAAATTATATATATATTTTTCTATTGGCGTAACTCTTGCACCCTTATCCCGTGCAAGTGCTAGTTATTATTTGTACAGAATGTGGATATAGAATAGATTTTATTTGCTCATTTTTGAGTCATGCAAAATAAATTACGAAAAGGTTACGTAAGAGATTATAGGAGAAAGAGAAAATCATAAGTGTATTGAATTGGGTGAAGTTTTTTTCCTAAAATATTAATTAAAATTGTTGTTAATTTAATAATGTAAAGAAGTTATATATTATAAAATTATTTTTATGTTAATTAAATAAAATATAAAATATAAAAAATATAATTAATTTAATTGATAAAGTTGGGTTGATATTATAATAAATATTCAAAAAGTAAATATGAGGATTATGGTTATTTAATTTTAAAATTAACATTGATTATGTCTTGTTAAATATATTTACTATTAATTACAAACTAATGTTCTTGATTTGATAGATGCGTTAAGAGTCTATATGGTCTTATATTCTTCTATTGTTCATTCCTACACAACATACAAATGAATTTTCAAATATTTGTTTGATCTATCTTATAGTTGAGATCTATCTATCAAAATCTATACCTCAAAATATGTGTCTTCGCTCCTTCAGTATCTTAATTTGATCAAGGAAGTGTTTAATATCTTTAAGAAATTATTGGACTCGATAGAAAAACACTCTCCTTGCTCAACCCCCTTAGTAGATTAGATTAACGGTGGTAAGAAAATATGAAGATAACATTCACCAACATATAAACAACCAATATGCAAATGAGACATTTTTTTTATAATATATGAGGCTTCTTAGTATTGAAATGCTAGGAAAAGACTTCTGTAAACATAGAATTATCTCTGACGTGACACTCACTCACATCTCTAAATCTCTGAATGTCAGACAACCTCTTTGCCGCAGTTGAACGACACATTTTGTAGCGAAATAAACAAGAAAAATGCCTCCAGAGATGTGAACTTCAAGAAAAGAAAACTATAGCATTTAATTACTTTATGGACATGACAAGCACTACTTCCAAACATATTTGACAATACTTATGGTCTTTGTAAACTTCCAAGAGCTATTGTATAATGCCTGTTATCCAGCATTATTGAAACAAAACTTGTCATAAGAAAATGAAATAAGACACCAGCAAAGAAAAAAAAATTGCACAATGATTATATCTTAACATTTGGATGCTTTCTCGGGGGGAGGAAGAAGTAAAGAAAACTATAAATAAGAGGCTCAACATGGTGTAGTAGAAAACATATCAGATTTCAGAATGGCGGATATCAGGAAAAGCCAGTTTTTAGCATTGTTCATTTTATTTCTGGTGCACCTCAATAGTAATGCTTCTGCTGTTGCATCTCAAGGATCAGATGAAAAGGTATTGATTTTGGTTAAAAAGGATTGGATTTATTAAGACCAAAACTAAATAAGGTAGACTTCGAGAATGCATTGTTTGATGTAACTTTAGCAATTCAGTTGTCTAAAATGTTCACTGATTAAAAAAATTTGGATGTTGATTTAGCTTCATATAATATATATGGGTGACATTCCATCCGATGTTGAAGGAGATTTCCACACTGTAGCTGATTCATCTCACGTTGATATGCTTCAACATGTTGTTGGAAGGTCTGAATATTCTTTTCAGAAATTTTTATAAAACTCTTTTCTATCTTTTATAACCATTTTTGCTTCTTGCATATGCAGTTGTACATATCCTTATCAGCAATAATATATTTTGGTGTAACGGATATATTAAGATGGTTCATGATTTATGAATATTAGTAAACAAGTTAAAAAAAGAAAAGAAAAGAAGATTTAGTAGTCGTTCATTCTAATTTCGTGCACCTTAAGCTTCTAAATGGTACATCAGAATCTTACGACAATTTTTGATTCGTAGGTGATTTAAGAGCTTAATGCTATTGTTTCAGCTTCTAGCTAGGTATGATGACTGGGGACAACTCGTTATATGCACAAAGGTCCAAAAGTGGTCATTTGAAAGTGTCATCCAATACCTATTTATAGGCATCCCAATAATTGTGTGCTACAACCACCCAAAAAAATTGCACAACTATTCTAATACATGTTCCTCTCATAAATGTTTCAACTAATACCTATGCACAAATGCTCCAGAAATGATGCACTATGATCACCAAAAGAGTTGCACAATTCTTCTAATTAAATATTCAAGCTTTAACTACACATGCACAAATGAAGAACTATTGGTACATGTAAGATATTTTAGTAGGCCTGTTATTTTCATGTATTGATTATTTGTAAAAACGTTAATTGGGGGTTACGTGTGCCATAATAAATTTTTAAATAGAAAAACTATTATAGCATATAATTAAGATGCTCCTGATGGAAACATATAGGATAAATCAAATTTTCATTGAATTTAATTTTTCAATGGAAGGAGCTCACACGTGCTATATTTGCAACTTCTTTTCTAGTCAAACGGCTCCTACATGCTATATAGTTAAAGTGAAAAGTGTTAAGGCCATGCCTTAGGCATCCTAGGTGGGCCATAGTTGTTGCAAGATGATAAAAGGAGCATTGTTTATCATGGTTAATAATGAGAGAAAAGGTGTGTATCAATGAATTTGAGCAAGGAAGATCATGGGTAGATTTTTTTAAGGTGTTAATTATTTTAGATTTGATAATTATGTTCTTTAATTTACAAGTGGGAAGGGTTTTCGCTTGTTATTTTATTAAAAAATAAGGAAATTATGATTATTATAAATGAATGATCAAGATATGTCTCTTGGGGATACCAAAATGAAATACCATTTCATTGTGGTATACCTCCCCTTTTTTTGCTTCAAAATGCTTTGGTAAATAATTAGAATACTAAAAGAGGGCATGTGGATTTGCAAAAAAATGATATCTTGAAATCTCAAAAGGTTGATGAACTAGCTAAAATAATGTGTTCCTCTAGTATTTGGAAGCCACATTTTTTCTTGGTTCCTTACAATTTCCAAAACTTGTTCTTGTGGCCACGAAATTTTATGACTAGGATACAAGGGAAGTTAGAGGTTTTGATGAGAAGATATTGGCTTGAATTTCTCTAGAGGCCATTGATCTACTAGTTATTCTTACCTCAATTGAATATCATTAAAGTTAATCCAATTGAATGTTAGAAATGACCGTAACCAAACAAAGAGGCATGTTCAAAACATATTTCTCACCATTGGTTAGTTGAAAAAAAAGAGGGTTTCAAGGTTGTTAAACAAACCTCGTAGCATAAATGAAATGGGTGATCTCCTTGGTGAATAATAGGTAGGACAAAGGTAAGGACATTCCATTTATGAATGTTTTGTGTGATGAATATGGTTTGTTCTACAACCTAAGTTAGGATTGACTAGGCTTTCCTCATTAATGGAAGCATACATCAATAGTTTTTCATCATTGTTCAATCATGTAAATTCCATTTAATGCCATATATAGTTTCCATCTCATTGTATGCAAGGATATTCCTAGACTTGAATTTAAAGTGGATGTGTTTAGCTCTGGGCACTAACCTTATTTATAATCATCTTAGCTACAATATAGTATCTCTCTTACTATTATTAGGAGAGTAAATAATGTACTATTAAAATTTTGATTATGGAAATGGATTGACCATACAAAGAACTTGTCTTTTACAAGAATCTAACAAGGTGATTTAATGGTATGAAATTGATTCATATGGTCCTAGCATTCACTTATATCAAGGTTGTAAGATTTAGTGAGAGACCTCTAACGATATTGAGGTAACCTAACAACATGATCCTTTTGTTGGAATTCAAAGGGAGGCTACAATAGTTTATTTCTATTGATTATTAAAATCTTGCAAGACAAGTGATGTTGTCAATGGTGTTGATAAAGGTGTTATTTATAACATAAAATTGTTTGTAGTTAGGTCATCTTTTGGTCTTAGGGGATTCATAGAAGAAAAGGTAGGGAAGAGCTCCATTAATGTGCTTCAATTAGAATACTTTTGGGAAATTATGCAAATGAAGCTCAAGTTATAAAAAGGGATTATTGCTAATTTACTCAACTCCTAATAAAAGCATATGATGCAATCAAGATTGGGGGGTCTTATCAAACTACCCAACCTTGCAGCCTCTGCATATCATCTAACTCACATAAACACATATATTTCAATAAAGTCTGAAACATAGCTTTATCAAAGGTTTCGTATGCATATTCATAGAACAAAATTCTTCAAGAACAATTACATAGTGAGGATACCAATAAAATTCAGAAATTTTACAAAGTTTTCTAGACAGGTCTCCTACTTGCAAGTCTTCAAATCCTCATGTCTTAAAACCTTCTTAGCTTCACTCATCTTCTAAAATCTGATTTTTCTCTTCATTATGTAGCTCTCATGGCTGCCTTGAACACTTGCAAAATCCCTTTTCTCTTCTTCTATTCCTCTTCTCTTCACAAGCTGGTTTTTTGCACTCTTTCTTGTGCAACTCTCAAGAGCAACCTGCAAGTTCTTTCTCTAACCTTTCTGTTGTTGATTTCTGCTTCTTGAATTCATTAAAGGCAGAATTTTATAGAGATTAAAACCTTTTTTAAGGCACCCAAATCTTCTCTTTCATTTCCCTCCAATTATCTTTTGAAATTATTTTGTTCATACTTAAAATTCATCATTAAATGCTTCCAAATATGGCACACAAAATTGTTGAACCATATTCCATGAGTTCTTGTTGTACATGCCTCATAAAAATCAATAAAATCATGAACTAATTTGTGCTCATTCACCTTAAATTGAAAACTGGATAGTCATTAATTATTTTTTCCAAACATCACTAGCTTTTTCCTCCATTCTAGGCATGCAAATTGAAAGGATGGAATGCCAAATGTCACTTGCCATATTAAAACTTCTCTAGGCATCCAAATTAAGAAAATTAATTAATTTTCAATTTATAATATGCCAATGGATCCCTTCAACTCTTGAAACATTGAAATTAAGTAATATAATAATTCTAAAATCATATCAAACATCTTGTTTGCCTTTGATTTTGAATGGAAGCCAAGTCTTGATAAAATAACTATTTCATCCTTAAAAAATTTGCAAGATTTTCTTGAAGCTCCAACCTACACCAAAAATGCAAAAAATAAACAAGAAAAGAAAATATTTATTTTTGGTGATGTAGAATTGCTTGTGAGCCCGGATGCTCTTGTATCAACATATCATGTATTTAAGTTCCCTAAGGAACTTATGAAACATGAAGGAAAGTTGAGACCGCCTACTTATGATAAAAAAAGGTTTCAATTCTCTATGAAAATTTGGAAGCCAAATCCTTTTATCACTTCTTCAAAAAAAGTACGTATCCTAGATTCAACCTCTAACTGAATATAATGAACAAAATTGATAGAAAGGATAAGAAATTAACAAGTGTATCTTCCTCGAAGGTTCCAAATCTTCCTAAATGTTAACCCATCAAAAATTTAAAAATAAATAAATACAATGCATGGCTTCAACTTCAACACCACACGTTATTCTTTCTCACGAATCAAAGGAGAGACAAACTAGCAAGGCTATTATAGAAGATCAACGTGATATGAAAACTAAGAGATGAATCTATATTATAGCAAAGAAGAGGGTAAAACTACCTCCACATACGAGACTTGCCACATCTACAATAGATGTTCTAAAAACAAACACTCCAAAGTCTCTAGACAAGGAAAAAAGTGTTAGAATTGAGTTTCACTACTTCAGCAAAAAGGGGAACATCTATTTCACCAACTTAAACCCTACCTCTTCTCCTATCCCTTCATCCATGAATTTTCATTCCTTTGTTGTCTCCCCATCAATCTTTACCTCCAATTCTAACATAACCACCAACCTCCTCTCAATCCAATATTCATATTCTCACTCCCAACATCATTCTACCTCTAGAGATACCTTCTCCACATCAATCTAAATCTACTACCCTTCCAATATGGTGGCCCTTTATAAAACCCGAAAAGGGAAAACATAAATATAACGAATAACAATATCTAGAGTAAATTTTCTAGATATAAGCAAAAAGAGGAAATAACACATAAACAACACTTCTAAACATCCCTACTCTCTCTTTCTTACTCAAGGGTTCTCCCAAAAAGAAGGAAAAGAGCCAAATCATATTGAAGATAGATGATCAAGGAAGAAGTTTTGCTCAAATAATCATATACCTTCACTAGATGTGAATAACTAAGATGTGCAGCCGAAAAATTACATAGTCGTGTATAAACTCTTTTAGGAAAGGGAAATAGAGTATCTAATTTGCTAGATATTACTATAGCTTCAACGAAAGAATGAATATAAAATGATGGAAAGGAGTCAAAGATGAAGTTGGAATGAAATAACACATTATCTTATTAACAACTTTATAGAAAACTTGAACAATGCAATTTATAGTATTCCTTTAGCTCTACCAAGTGTGAGATATTCCACAAGTCCATTACTTAATAAGCTTATATCACTTGGTAGGAGAATGAAGCTTCAGATTAAAAAAATATTTCTAAGAGGGCTAAAATTAATTAATGATTTAGTGAATTTGTGTAGAATGTTTAATATCCAAAAGGAGATAATCAAAGAACTAAACAAGGTGATAGAGGTCAACTGTAGAGATTAAGAAAGGGATATTTTGAACTAAAAACATGGTTAGAAGTTGAATCAAATATTTTCAAGTATTGACATTTTTCCACTAGCAAAACAAAGTGCATTATTTTGATTAGCATGAATCTATTAAGTTCTTTGTAGAGACAACACAATTTGATTAATAAATTTGATGGAATGAAATGTGAAATTAATTTATTTCTTGAGTCCATCTCCTATTGTCTAGAAGATATAAAAGACAACATAAGGAAGACAGATGAGTTGGAAAAAGATTTCATTAAACATGTGAAGGAAGACTTCTTAAGCCCTACAATTTGGCAAGGAGAAAATAGATGAACTAATGGGATTGTTAAAGTTCATGTTGAGTTTGGAGAGGAAGGACAACAAAAGCTATGAAGGCTTAATTATTAAGAATGACAAGGTGCATAACATTCATGAATGGAGGCTTGACAATGTTGCATCACCAAATTGAGGTGAAGTGCAAACTATAGTTTAGAGAATGAATGTTGATGAACAAATGATCAACAAGGAATCACATTTTATTAAAGAATCCAATACTATTCTCTCAATGATTGCTATTTTTAGAAAGTGTGAAGAAAATTATTTTTGTTTTTCCTTTTGAGATTTAAAATAGAATTAGCTTTATTTCAATAAAGGCTATATTGTCTATGGTAAAGCTACTTTTTTATTTTTAACATTTTTAGAATAGGTTTTTACTTATGTTTTCATTCAACTTATTTTTAAAGCAATTTTATAGTTATTGTGAAAATTGATACTTTGAAACCCTATTTATTCCAACATTGTATTTGAAACAAATTAATGGTAAAATTTCTTATTCTTCATGCAAAAGTTTATTGCTCAATTTTTTCTTATATGTGATGAAATTGTCATTCTATGTCCAATTATATTATCTTCATTGAATATTGTTTTGTAATGAAGAATTTTACTTATTGAATAAAAATTATCAATAATTGTAGACTTTGTATTGAGAATGTTATTAATTTGAATATTTGTAATTTTGTATACAATACTTGTGTATTGATTTATGAAATCCTATCTTGCGTATATAATTAAAATTTTCAATTTAGTTTTGATATGCACATACCTTTGTGTGCTTGTATTTTAACTAGAAAGTGAATGTTTGTAATGTGTCAGCATGTTCATAGGGTCATAAAGGATACAAAATCTCATGTTTATGTGTAGTTGAAATGTTAAGTGTTATAATCATACTTGAAATTTTTAATTATGAATTTTGGAGCTTGTAATTTTATATACAATATTTGAGCATTTTGATTTGTGAAGTCGTGTCTTGCGGTTGTAATCATAATCTTCAATTCAATTCTTGTGTATGCATATTTTCTAATGACTATTTAACTAGAAATCGTGTTTATTAACTTATTTGAAAAGTCATAAAAGACACAAAATCTCTCATTTATAGATAAATAAATTGTTAAGTCTTATACTCATGCTTGAAAAATAAAAATGAACATTACAAATTAATTTATTTTCTATTAAATATTTTAACATCAAAACAATTTTACATGAATTATAAAATCCTATAAAAATTGTGAGTTGATGATTGTAAAAATTGTAAGTTTGCTCATACATTAGCATTCTTTGATTTTTATCAAGTTTCAAAGATTCATGACACAAAAGGCTGACAAGATACATATTTCATAGATACATCATTTGTAAATACTGCACTCAACCATTGTACGTAAGAATGTTATTCCTGGTCTAGAATGTATATATAAATAGATAAAAAATAAATAAATAATTGAATCAACGTATAATATTTTTTTTGTTATTTCAGCTATGAAGCAACACAACAGCGTTGGGCACATAGCTATGGAAAGAGCTTTAATGGATTCGCAGCATGGCTTAATCCATCTGAAGTAGAAGAGATTTCAGGTCGGATTATAAGGAGATGACTATTATAAAATCTTTGTAGAAATTATTATTTCTTATGTATTGTCTTCCTTTGATTTCAGTGAATTAAAATAGTAACAGCTTAATAAATGCACCTACTAGCAGTCTTTTCCTTGTGATGTGTCATTGTGGAATGCATTATGTGTTGGAATTTAAACCCTAACTGCAGCCGTCCCCGCCAACCAGTGCCCGCAATATCACAATCAACAAAATATTCATCGCAACACCGCGGGAGACTTCCGTAAAAGTTTGTTTTATCTTTAACCGCCGCTGTTTACCGGGCTGTCAACTAACCGCTACCCGCAATATCGCAATATGGGTTTTACCCATTGCGATACCATGGGGAACTATGGAAAAAGCCGCCACCGTCAGGAAATATCCGGATACGAAAGATTTAATATTTAAGTTTTTATATTATGTAAAGGACATTGTATTAAATGCATTTTGACGGGGGAAAGGTTAGTTAGGTGATTTTGAATTTAAATGTTATTTCGTTCCCTCTCATCAGTGAAAATATTTCACGTGACTTTTTTCCTACTGCACATATTTTGTAATTGTAATTATTTTTGACAAAGGAAGGTGAATGTGAAGATATAGGAAATTAACGAGCAGCAGCTCTGTGTTGAAAAATATTTTTATGTTTTAATTTTTACTGTGTGAATTCCTCTACCTCTCGCCTTCACGTGGTATCAGAGCAAGTTCGATTATCAGAGTCAATTTTATCAAAGCAAATTATCTGGGTAAATTTCAAAAATGGCAGCAAGCACAAGCTTGACAAACCCACAAATTCCACAGTTTAATGGGAAGAATTATGAGTACTGGTCATTTACAATGAAAGCACTATTTAGCTCACAGGATATATGGGATTTAGTAGAGAATGGATTTGCAGAGCCAGCAGATGCAGTAGCATACAATGCTTTAACACAAGCAGAGAAAGACTTATTGAAGGACACAAGGAAGAAAGATTCAAAGACTTTATTTTATCTGTTTCAAGCTGTACATGAGAGCATTTTTCCAAGGATTTCAGCAGCAACAAAGTCCAAACAAGCATGGGACATACTTCAAACAACCTATCAAGGCATGGAAAAAGTTAAAACAGCAAAGCTACAAATGCTGAGAAGAGATTTTGAAACAATATGTATGAAGGACAATGAATCTATAGATTCATTCTACACCCAAGTCATTGGGGTGGTAAATCAAATTAGGTCTCATGGAGAGAATCTGGAAGATACTAGAGTTGTTAAAAATATTTTAAGGAGTTTGCCCACAAAATTTCTACCGGTTGTAGTTGCTATAGAGGAGACAAAGAATCTCTCACAGTTCTCAGTTGATGAGCTATATGCATCTCTAATTTCTCATGAACACAGGTTGAAAAGGTCAGCAGATACATCACTGGAGCATGCATTCAAAACTCAGGCTTCAGTCAGTCAAGGAAGAGGCAGAGGTAGATCAAGAGGAAGAGGAAGAAACTCTTACAGAGGTGAAAGATACAGTCTATCAAGCTCAAGTGGAAGAGGCAGCAATCAAGGCTCAAGCCAAAACCCAACACAGAATCAGTCACAAAATCAAAGGTATGATAAATCTCAAGTCCAATGTCACTACTGTAAAAAAATGGGCATTATATGAATGAGTGTAGAAAAAAGCAGTATGATAATAATAGACAAAATGCAAATTTTTTAAGAGAAGGTCAAAATCAGAATTCAAATAAGAGCACAATATTTTTAGCTTGTAATGTTGCTCAAGCAAATGAAAAAGATGTATGGTTTTTAGATTTAGGCTATAGCAATCATATGACAGGGAATCTATAAATGTTTTCAAGCTTAGATGAGAATGTAAAGTCTGATGTTACATTGGGTAATGACAACAAAGTGTCAGTCAAGAGAAAAGGAGATGTCAATATTCTAACTAAACAGGGGGAGAAAAAGTATATTTCAGATGTATATTTTGTACCTGGTTTGAAACATAACTTAATGAGTGTAGGGCAACTGGTTCAAAAAGGGTATAGAGTAACCTTCAAGAATGGTTTGTGCACAATTTTAGATAAATACCCAAGCAACCAACTTATTGCAAAAGTCAGAATGACAAACAACAGAATGTTTCCCTTAAAGATAAGGCCAGATTTGAATATAAATTATGCTCAAGCACAACACTTAACGAATTCACTAGTGGGTAGAGAAGAAACTACAGCAGTAGTGTAGACAATTTTTCAAGCTGAGATAAAAGATGAAAACTAGTTATGGCACCTGAGATTTGGGCATCTCAACTTTGGAGGTTTAAATTTAATTCATAGGAAAGGCATGGTCAAAGGACTACCTTTAATAGAAAAACCAGAAAAGGTATGTGAAGGGTGCATTTTAGGAAAACAACATAGAGAATCATTTCCAGCAGGAAAGTCAACTAGAGCAAAAGCCCCTTTGGAAATTATACATTCAGATTTGTGTGGACCTATGCAAACACCTTCAATAGGTGGTAGTTTTTATTTTCTGACATTCATTGATGATTATTCAAGAAAAACATGGGTTTATTTTCTAAAGCAGAAAAATGAAGTGTTTGATCTATTTCGTCAGTTCAAGAATTTGGTTGAAAAACAAAGTGGTTATTATATCAAAGTGTTGAGAACATATAGAGGTGGTGAATATATTTCAAGAGAATTTTTTAATTTTTGAAAACATCATGGAATTCACAAGCAGTTCACAACTAGATACACAATTCAACAAAATGGAGTAGCTGAAAGGAAAAACAGAACAATCATGGAAATGGCTAGAAGCATGTTGAAAGCCAAACATTTGTCAAATGAATATTGGGTAGAAGCAATATCTTGTGCAGCCTATATAATGAATAGGTGTCCAACAAAAAGTGTCATGAATATGGTACCTGAAGAAGCATGGACAGGAAGAAAACACAGTGTTACTCACATGAGAGTATTTGGATGTGTAGCATATGCACATGTGCCTGATGAATTGAGAAGGAAGCTAGATAACAAAGGAGAAAAATGTATATTTGTTGGATACAGTGAAGAATCCAAAGCTTATAAGCTCTATAATCCAACAACAAAGAAAGTTATAATCAGCAGAGATGTACAATTTGTAGAAAATGAAGCATGGGATGGAAGCATAAAGAAGACAGTCAATATTTCAGCTAGTATACCTCAAGAGGAGAATGAAGTTTCATCATCAACAAATATTCCAACTATTGTGACTCCTACCACTCCCATTCAAGCTCAACAAAGTAGTCCACAAGTGACACCAGCATCGACTATAAGAATAGCCCCATCCATTCAAGGAAGCAGTCCAACAAGAGGACAACAAACACCATCTATAGCAGGACCATCGGGTCCACATTCCACAAGTTCAAGTGATATGTCAAATCCTACATTGGCAAGTTTGAGAAGACAGAAAATTAGAAGCATAAGAGATATATATGAGCAAAATGAAGGTGAGAATAATTCAGATCAGATTTCTCTTTGTGCATTTTATTCTCAAATAGAAGATCTAGTTCATTTTGAAGATGCAGTCAAAGATGATAAATGGGTAAGTGCTATGGATGAAGAAATTGAAGCAATTGAAAATAATCAGACATGGGAACTAGTCAGTCTTCCAAAAGACAAAGATGTCATTGGAGTGAAATGGATTTATAAAACCAAATTGAATGAAAAAGATGAAGTTCAGAAGCTTAAAGCAAGATTGGTTGTAAAGGGCTATTCACAACAGCCTGGAATTGATTACAATGAAACATTTGCACCTGTAGCACGATTGGATACTATAAGGATGATTTTAGCATTAGCAGCTCAGAATAAGTGGTCTGTATCTCAAATGGATATAAAGTCAGCTTTTTTAAATGGTTATTTAGAAGAAGTTTATGTGGATCAGCCACCTGGGTATGAAATTCGGGTCAAGAAGACAAAGTTTATAAATTGAAAAAGGCACTGTATGGATTGAAGCAAGCCCTAAGAGCTTGGTACAGCAGAATAGACAGTTATCTTTTGCTGAATGGATTTAATAGATGTAGCAGTGAGCCCACATTGTATACAAAAATGAATGAAGAAGGTGAAATACTGATAGTATGCTTATATGTTGATGATTTAATTTTCACTAGCAATTTGTCAATTGATCTGTTCAAGGCAGACATGAAGAAAGAATTTGAAATGACAGACTTAGGTCCATGAAGTATTTTTGGGCATTGAAGTGAATCAAAATGAAAATGGTATTTTTATTTCACCAAAATATGCAAATGACATTTTGAAAAGGTTTAATATGATGAAGTGCAAAACCAGCACCAACACCTACAAAGGATGTGTCTGAAACTAAGCAAGGATGATAGAGGGTCTAATGTTGATCCAACTCTGTTTAAGAGGCTTGTTGGAAGTCTCATGTATCTCACAGCCACAAGGCCAGACATTATGTATGGAGTAAGTTTGATTTCTAGGTTTATGGAAACACCAAAAGACACCCACTAGAAAGCTGGGAAGAGAATTTTAAGGTATGTAAGTGGAACAAGAAATTTTGGCATCAAGTATTCAAGTTCAGATGAGTTCAAACTCATAGGATACACAGACAGTGACTGTGCTGGCAACATTGATGACAGAAAAAGCACGTCTGGTTATGTATTTAATTTTGGGACAGGAGTTTTCTCATGGTCTTCAAAGAAGCAGCCAATAGTTTGTCTTTCATCAGTTGAAGCTGAATATGTGGCAGCCACAAGTGCAGCATGTCAGGCAATCTGGATGAGAAGAATTTTGAAAGAATTGCAAAATGAACAAATGGAGGCAAGAAAAATTTAGTGTGATAACAATTCAGCCATAGCTCTTTCAAAAAATCCAGTCTTCCATAAGAGAAGCAAGCATATTGATACCAGATATCACTTCATCAGGGAATTAATTAACAATGGTGACATATTTTTAGAATTTTGCAAATCAGAAGAGCAAAGTGCAGATATTTTTACAAAGCCGCTGGGAAGAGATAATTTTACTTTTCAAAGAAACAGATTGGGCATGGTGGACTGTGTAGTTATGTTTAAGGGGGAGTGTTGGAATTTAAACCCTAACTGCAGCCATCCCCGCCAACCAATGCCCGCAATATCGCAATCAATAAAATATTCATCGCGACACCGCGGGAGACTTCCGTAAAAGTTTGTTTTATCTTTAACCACCGCTGTTTATCGGGTTGTCAACTAACCGCTGCCCGCAATATCGCAATATGGGTTTTACCCATTGCGATACTATGGGGAACTATGGAAAAAGCCGCCACCGTCAGGAAATATCCGGATACGAAAGATTTAATATTTAAGTTTTTATATTATGTAAAGGACATTGTATTAAATGCATTTTGATGGGGGAAAGGTTAGTTAAGTGATTTTGAATTTAAATGTTATTTCGTTCCCTCTCATCGGTGAAAATATTTCACGTGACTTTTTTCCTACTGCACATATTTTGTAATTGTAATTATTTTTGATAGAGGAAGGTGAATGTGAAGATATAGGAAATTAACGAGCAGCAGCTCTGTGTTGAAAAATATTTTTATGTTTTAATTTTTACTGTGTGAATTCCTCTGCCTCTTGCCTTCATTCTGGAACTTAACGTAGTGCCTATATAGTGTTATAAATTGGGGTAAATTGTCTTTCTTAATAATAGCAGCCATTTGTAATTGCTCTGAATTTCAAATCTTAGAGAGAATATGAGTATTTTTCCTTACTAGTACTTTTGGATGTAAATAGCAACACATTTTGTTGGATGGAGTAGACTTAGTATACATGAAAGGATGCTACAATATAAATCATATGTTCTGTATTTTTTGATTGTTTTTAAGAATATTTCCTTATGGTTCTTCTACCATATTCTTTCCAGTTTGTTGTGTTTGTTTTTTAAATCGGTAGTTAGTTAATAGGTTGCAGATCAGAGATAAAGGTGTGTCTGCATCATTTTGGTATTAGAGCAAATGAAGATGGCTTAGAGAGAAATTTGTTTCAATTGGCAAAGGAGAGGTAGGAGGAATCGACAACCAGAAAGAAACAATGATGAAGAATGATTCAGAAGATTAGAAGCCATTGAAGTTAGATTGCATATAAATGATTCTGAAGAGGAACTAGAGAACCTGGGAAATGCGGCAAGGTAGACCCTGTTTGAAATAAAATAGGGGTGAAAATTTATTCAATCAAGAAGAAATATAGAGCACGGGCATCAAACAACCCTATCAAGATTTACTAAGTCATCTAACTGATGAGACAAACCTGGAGGTAATTGACCTTATCCACAATACTCAAATTTTGCATGTGATCAGAAGTCCATTTGGCCAGACAATCCGCTACTCCATTCCACTCCCTAGGGATATGAGTGAAAGTAACAGAATCCAAAGAAGCACACAAATTAAGAATTTGGTTAACAACCAAAACTAACTGCCAACTAACATCCTCAGAATGCGGCCAAGTCAACAGATGCACCACCACCTACAAATCTGATTCAAAGCCGTGTTCAGATGAGGCTCCAAGATGCAAGTTGATATTTCAGATTTTAAAGGCAAAATCAAGTTGGATTTATTCTTAAACTTGGGTCCAGAAGTTGGAACTATATTTTTAGTTGGAAAAAAGGGGTGAGAACTGCAGCATCCAAAGTGAAGTCTATGCTGCTCTTTGGTGGGAGAATTTGCAGAGATTTAAGAGAAGACAAGGAAAGGACAAAATTAGACTGTGGCCCAAGATGTTGAAAAGTCTAAGAGCTCAATTCTTGCCTTTTGATTATTAGAAAAAATATTTAGAGAATTTTATATCCTACTAAAAAGGGGTCAGCCAGTTTAGGGGTATGTTGAGCAACTTATAAGGCTTCAAATTTGGACTGTTATACATAAGAATGAAGAACAAGCATCAACTACGCATGTTAATATAGACTAAGACTTCAACTTCAACACGAGCTTGCCTTAGTCAAGGTATCTATTGTGGATGACACACATGAATATGCCTTAAAAGTGGAGGAAAAACTAAATCGGACAAACAAAATGGGAATAAGCAAGTTTATAGCAACCCGAATAGAGGAAAAGTCCAAGTTCCTCCAAAAGAATTTAAGGAGAAGAGCTCGAGGGAAATGTGAAGCCTGAATTCAAAGGAAGGGTGGTTTCAAAGGTAGGGGAAAGGTGACAATCTTCTGGAGATTGGAAGCTCTTAAAAATGCTTCATTTGAAATAAAACTTAGAAAGCTCAAAACTACCCACTAAATCCTAGCGGTTCCAATTGATCAAGCAGACAGAAGAAAAGCCACAAGTTGTGGAAGTAGAGGTTGAGACTACAGAGAACTTAATGCTGAAAAAGACCTTGGTGATGGGAAACAAACAATCTATAAAAATGATTGGAGGAGAAAAATGTTTTTCAGAATAGATGCAAGTGTCAAGGAAAAGTATTTGAGTGATTGTAGATGGCAGTTCAACTGATAATTTAGTAAGTATTGAAATGGTGCAGAGATTAAATCTGTCTTATAATCCTAAATCAAAACCGTATAAGATTTCCTAGTTGAAGAAAGATCAAAGCATGCTTGTATATGAGTCTAGTTTTGTTGTCTTTAATATTAGCTTCTATAAAAATAAGGTTTAGTGTGATGTAGTACTTATGGATGCTTAGGAGAAGTCATATCAATAAGCAATCCCATGGAAGGCATAGAATTTGCTAAACCAATATTCAGATTTGACTCCATTTAACCCACTAGTTGGTTGACTCCTTTAAGAGGCATTACTCTTCCCCAAGAAAGGACGGAAGTGGGGGTTATGTCTAGATTCTAAAGCCAATAACAAAATCACTATGAAGTATTGTTGTCTATTGGAAAGAATGAATGACGCATCAGATTGTTTGTTGGGTGCCAAAGCTTCTTTAACATTGATCTCAGAAGTGAATACCATCGTATTCAAATTAAAATATGTGAAGGCGATGAGTGGAAGACCGAATTTAAAACCAAGGATAGTTTATATGAATGGGTGGTGATGTTTAGATTCTTCAATGCCACAACTACCTTCATGAAAACAATGAATCTAGTATTTAGATCATATTTTGGAAAATTTGTTATAGTCTATTTTGATGCTATCTTTGTTTTTAATAGAACATGGAGAAGCGTGTAGAACATTTGCGAGTAGTGCTTAACACACTTAGAGAAGAAAAGTTGTCTTTGATTAAGGGGTAAATATTAGGTTTTGAAAGGCCCTAGAAACTTTTCCATGGGTAATGTTATGGCTACCAAAAAAATAATTTAGCAACATAGTTGCAACCAAGTTATCGTTGGAGAACAACCAACACCAACCTACAATATGCTTGAGCCCATCCTTGCGATACACACACCCTTAACCTGAGTATGTGATTTTGAAATAGATTTAGGAAGAAATCTCTTTGAACAATCATCCAAGAAACACCATTATCTAAATCCTCTGATCACGAAGAGTGAGAGTCCTCAATTGACACCTCAACCATATTCACCTTATGCAACAAGGAAGAATGTCTAACCAAAGATGTCATATGCTACAAAAAATCAAGAAACAAAATACGAGCAAGAATCTCCCCATAGAACAACAAGGTAATGGGATCAAATGAATGAGATGCCTAAATCAATTCAAAAGGAGATGTGTTAATAGGGAATGATGAAATCACCTAAGCTACACTAGCCTATGGGAAACCAACTTAGGAGGAGCCTCCAAGATCACATCATGATCCATCGAAAAAGGGGGCCAAGACAAAGAGACTCACCAACCAGAGAGTCAAAAACAATAGAAACATCCATAGTCAAATGATTGGAAGGGCATTCCACCACCATGTAGCTAAGCCCACAATCTTGTATCAAGAAAAAGGACAACTAGAAGCAAGATGTTTGGTAGCAAAGCACCATCTACAAATGAACAATAAGCTCTCATGGTCAAGCAACTAAATCTACCACCTATCCTCCACTATAAAGACAACATTCTCATGAAGAGCCTTGGAAATATCAATGTCTAGCAAAATATGGGAAAAGGTAGAGTGGCCGATGTTGGGCATGGTTGAATCAACCTTCAAAAACCAACCAATAGCATTGCCAATATCTTCAAAACAAGAATCTTCCCAAAATTGGAGAGGAAGATTTAGCAACTTCACCCAAACTAGCATAATAATGAGAGATTTGGTCAAAAGGTTGAAAGAAGGAAACCATAGTTTGAGAGAGGGAATGGTCACCCCACATCCACAACCTACCATCCAACACCAACTCCATGTCCTCTAGAGTTTGAAAGGCTACAATAAAAAGCCACTAGCACAAAGAAAAAGCTCAATTGTGCCTTCAATGAGGCCTATATGACTCCAAAACCCACTTATGCAAGCCCAAGAGAGAAGGCCATAAGTGATTAAATCTATAGATCAAACTTTGACAAGCATGCAAAAATTTATTGTCAATCACATCTTGACCACAAACCATGATAAGGGAGGAGCATGAACAAGAAAGGGGCCAAGATTTTTCACACTGAGGAAGGAAAGAATAATTAAAGGAAATCCCCAAACCAATCATGGCCACATAGGGCGGACCAAGTTCCCCAACCCTTGTGCCAACAACCAATGGAACTTGGCTAAAAGAACGCACAATAAGATTATCCATGGCACTGCCATCAACACAACCATTTGAGCCAAATACAAGAGATCCTATGGCACCAACATTCCCAAAAGCATCACCTAGAACAAGAGCGAAGCGTCTAATAGTGGGTGAAGCTACAAGAATAATTGTGCATCCTCTAGAGGCCCACAATAGAGAAACTATTGTTGAAAGCGACAACAAGGTTTCAAAACTGGGTGTGATGGACATTTTGATAACAATCTTCTAATACAATTTTGGGACTTGTAAAATATACTCAAGGTTGTTAATCAACCTTGAAAAGAATGAGTTTTGCAAAGGTAAGTTGGTATGCCTAAGTATCATTATTTCAATTGACGGATTGAGCATGGATCCAAAAAAAATCAAGGTCATTCATGAATGACCCACACCTCAAAGATTCATAGAGGTGTGGAGCCTCCATGGGATGGTGAACTTTTGTAAGACATTCATTAGAAGTTTTAGGGGTATAAGCACATCCTCGACTAATTGCACAAGAGGGAAAGTATTTATCTAGACAAATGCAACTAATATAAATTTTGAACAACTCAAGAGGATCACTAAAACTAATTCTTACTATGCCAAACTTTAAGAATGTAATGCTTCAAGAGTAGCTATCAAAGGAGTGTTATGCCATAAAGATAAAATTGTGACCTTTTTCAATTACAAATTGAATTATGCTAGAAAGAAATAAAATACTCATGAGAAGGAATCATATGCTATTGTACAAGCATTAAAATATGTAAAGCACTATCTTCTACATAGGGAATTCATTTTGATGACTCACAATCAAACCTTGAAGTACATAAATTCTTAGGCTAAACTTTACCGTAAACATGGCAAGCAAAGTTCATTTTTTGCAAGCATATACATTTGTTTGGCAACATAGGAGTGATAAAGCCAATATGGTAGCTGATGCATATGTAGAAGTCATCATTTGCTAGTTGTAATGAGTAATTGGCCAGTTGGCTTTGAAGAAATGAAAAGTAAATACACAAATGATACCTACTTTGGAAAAATTTATGGAGTTCTAAGTAGTGAAGACTATACGATTATATGTTCATTTGAAGACAATTTATTAGTTGATGCCTTTCTATTTCAGTCCTAGATATGCATTCCCCTTCAATCGAGGAGAGAAAAGTTAGTGAAAGAAATGCACTCTAGTGGGTTGAGTGGAAACTTTAGTAGAGATGAAATCTATGGGTAAATGAAATTTTCTTTTGGCCAAATATGACGAGATTTAAACGAGTTTGTTACAATTTGTAGAGTTAAACAAAAATTACAATTGGAGGAAAACAAAATAAGAGCCTATGAATGCCTTTTCCCTTGCCTAAAGAATTGTTGATTTTCCATGGATTTTATATTGGTGCTGCCACAAACTTAGAGGAACCCTTTTCCCTTGCCTAAAGAATTGTTGATTGTCCATGAATTTTATATTGGTGGTGCCACAAACTTAGAGGAAACGATTCAGAATTTGTCAAGGTGGATTAGTTTTCTAAGATGGCACACTTTATACATTGTAAAAAGACAAATGATGCCAGTCAAGTCACTCATTTGTTCTTTCGAGACGTAGTACAATTACATGGTATAACCATAACCAATGACCAAGACAATAAATTTTCAAGCCACTCTTGGAGAATCTTATGAAAAAATTGGCTATATAATTCAAGGTACGACTCCCAAATTGATGGTAAAATAGAGGTAGCGAATAAGAATTTGAGCAATCTACTAAGATGCTTAGTTGTTGAAAACCCTAGGCAATGGGATTCAATACTATCCCAAGTTGAATTTTCTTATAATACCAACATTAATAGGTCTAGGTAAATCTGCATTTCAAATTGTCTATGGTACAAATCTTGAAGGAATTGTGAACTTCATTGATCTACTAGTAAACTCAATTCAACCAAGATGCTATAGATTTTGTAGAGTATTCAAGAGGCATATCAATAGTTTATGCACAAATTGCAAGCAATGGATGAACAATATAGGAAAGATTTTGATTTGTATAGAAGGGAAAAAATCTTATAGGAAGGGGAAATGGTCATGATACATTTGCACAAGGAGAGGTATCTTCAAGGTGCTTACAACAAGTTAAAACCCAAGAAAATTGGGCCTCATAGAATTATGAAGAGGATAAGTGACAATGCTTATGTAATTTACCTTCCAAAGGATTTGGACATCAATCCTATTTTTAATGTAGCTGAGCTCTATTCAATATTTGTAGGAACAAATTATGAACAACATGACAAGGAAGACAACTCTAGACCAAGCACTTGCGAAAGAAATGAGAATAAATTAAATGAGTGTTGTATAACAAATTGGCCACTACAAGATCCAAGGCATACAAATGTATTTCACTAAATGGAAAGGCCTACCAAATTCCTACAATGCCTAGACCATGGAGTTTGACTTGCTTAAGTATAGTAGAACAACTTTACCATGTGACTCTAAACCAAGAGGTTCAAAAAATTAAAAATGAGAGGTGAATGATGTACCACTCATTATGGAACTTGATCTAGTGTTTGTATAGTGTTTAACTGCTATATTTCTATGGGTTAAGGGATATATGTTATGTGATTATTTTATCAAGATTCAACTGTGTAGTATTTTAGTCAAACTCATTTACTCATATTTCATGGGTAGTAGTTCACAAGAACTCATATCTCATAAGTAAGAAAGGTCCACTTAGCACTCATTGTGAAATATGCTAACCAATTTTTTCGATGAATTAACACAACATAACCAACAATAGTTAACTGGATTAGCGTTAGCATCAAACTGAAAACTGAACTTGGAATGAAAACTACTCAACGTCAAGAATGTGCACTCAAGATCCCACTAAGGGCGAGGTGCTAACATATGAAAGAGTGTTGAAATTTGAAAATTAAGGACTGATAGGCGGATAACCAGCCATGAAAAACATTTCCACACTACCACCAAACAGTGGGGGGAAAAGATTACAATAAAAACAATTCGTCCGTTGCGGCGGGCATCCACAGAGCTGTGGGGATTCACCACTATGAGAGTGGGTATAAGAGAGTTATAAAACAAATTGTCCACACTGGCGGTAAACCATCCAGGGGTAATTTAATGATAAAACAAAAAGTAATTGCAGAACTGAAAGATTGGTTGGATTAGTAATGCTTAATCTCAACCTTACAAAATAACTCTGTAGATTACAAAATTACAATGATAATAAATGAACCTTAGTCATGTAGTATGATCTTTTACAATGATATAACTCTCAAATACTGAAGTATATGATCAAAAATTAGAAATTGCAACTATCTGATATAAAAATCAGAATTCTGGAAATTCAACTAGCAAACTGTGAAATCATAAAATGCTCATAAGTTGATCAATTTACCTCCGAATGATGTGATATCAGTTGCAAATGTTTTCTAGAAGTGTGGCGCCCAAGATGCAAACCAGAAACCATCACCAAAGACTCCAGTTTATTTAGCACGGATCCCAATGCTCATTCAAGTGGTACGGCCTCCTTGGAAAATTGACTTTGCAAGATAAAATCAGAAGTTTGGAATTAAATTCCAATTTTTTGTGGAAGGTGGTGCCTTGAGTCAACAAATGGATTGCCAAAGTACCTAGAACAAATAAAAAATCACTCCAAAAGATATGAACAAAAATCAGCTTCAGCTGTAGATAAACCAGGAAACCAAAATTGTGAAAATACTCCAAAATTCTTCTATCTTTGATGCTCAATCTGCTAGTCTGATGTTGAGAAGCAGCAATGTAGCCAACTAGGTGTTATATTGCAAACACGAAATTGGATGAAAGGCTAGGAGGTAGACATCCTCGAAGCAATATGTCAATTGTCATTTTGACAGCATAACTTTAGCATAATTTTCATAGATGAAATGCTGGAGCAAAGACCTTCAATAAATAAGAGCTCACAAACTCTTCAAATGCCTGAGAAGCAGATCAAAAGACACAGGAGACCCTTCAAATTCCCAATAACCTTCAACTTCTCAAGGTGGCGTCCAAAAGTGCATCATAAGAATTTTCACTTTATTTTAAAATTCACTTTTAGAAAAGTGGCATCTATTTTCCCAAGGCATAATATTTATGATAAAAAATTATTAAAATTCTCCATGAAGGCATCACCCTTAAAGGTCCCCTTTTTAAACACAACTTTAAGTTGTTCAACTAGGCCAAGGGGGTCAACTGCATAATATAACCTTAATGCCTTATTTCAACATAAAAATTGCCTTCAGAGGGCAAATAAGAACTACAATTAAATGCTCCAACTGGGAATGAAGTACTGAAAGCTGACAAACACCATACTGCTTAAAATAGAATTTACTATAAATAGTAAACTCATAGAAAATGCCAAGGAACCTCCGAACTGGAAACCCTAATTTTACCTCATTCATGCCTACAGGCTTCCGGAATAGGCGGATGAGAGTCACAACGGATTACTGATGAGATGGGGACATTACACATTGCATCTAAGTGATGCTCAAAAGGGTGAATGAATATGACTAAGCCACTTAGCAGCCATTGCATCCAAGTGATGTTCACAAGGGTTAAGCATCATGAGATAGGAATTCTTGCGAACGACTACTCATGAAACATCATGGGTTCTTGCACGAACCATTACTCATCAACTATGGGTCAATGAATTCAAGTCAAAATTTACAAAAGGAATGTTGATAGAACATCAAATAATTAGATACTGAAAAATTCCACCTACTTGATAAGTAAAAGAGGTGTCATCTACTAACTATTTTTAAATCCTAATGATCAAAATAGGAATCTTTTCGCTTACTCATACTTTTGGTTATAAATAGCAACATATTTTGTTAGATCAAATAAAGTTAGAATATTTAAAAATGTGCTATTATAATATAAATCAAATCTTATGTATTTTTAAATTGTTTTTAAGAATATTTATTTTGTGTTATATGTTCTTCTGCCTTATTCTTCCAGTTTGCTATGTTTGTTTTTTTATATATATTATATATATTAAGTTATCAGGTTGCAATCAGAGATATAGTTGTCTCTACATTAGCTTGGTTATTTCCTAACATTGAAATGTAACATTTCTTCAACTTGTTTCCATCTTTATGTTTCATTTGTTTCAACAAAGATTTAAATATTTTGGTACATGATTTTTGGATGGTTTGACAACAATGTTTTGAGCCAAACTTTTTTGGCCACAAGATATATTTCAATGTTTATATAATTATATAATATATTATCACTCTTGTTGATGAAACTATTTTTAATAAAATGTAGGCATCGAGGGGGTTCTCTCTGTATTTGAAAACAAAGCAAATACTCTTTTCACAACAAGATCGTGGGATTTCTTAGGCTTCCCACAGAATATCAAGAGAAATTTGTCCTATGAAAGCGACGTTATTGTTGCACTTCTAGACACAGGTATGTTGATATATATTCATTTGTTTTCTGATTATTAGATGCTTTGGAAATCTATATGTTCTATCCATTTTATATTTGTATATATAAAGTAAGAACATGCAAAAATAATATGGAAAATCCAAAGCCTAAAGGTGATTACTTATTTATAATTTTGTGTATTGATTATGCTGAGCAGTTTTCAAATGGGGGGTATGTTACAGGAATATGGCCAGAGTCAGAAAGTTTTATTGACACTGGATTTGGCCCAGTTCCATCCAAATGGAAAGGGAAATGTCAAACTACATCGGATTTCAAGGCTTGCAACAAGTCAGTTTTTCTCATTTTATTATTGTTGAAATTTTAATTGCATTGCAACAAATTTAATACAAAGTAGATTTGGAGATTTTTTGCGAAAATGTTTTTTTTGAACTTTGAGGTCAACTGAAGTTCATCTCTTTTTGATATAAAGTGTAATAATTTATAAATATATAATATTACCACAGCATCTAACCAGTTGGCATGTAAACAGTGCACACAATGTAATCGAGTAGTGTAACAATTTATAAATATATAGTATTTACCATAGCATCTAACCAGTTGGCATGTAAACAGTGCATACATTGTAATGCAGTAGTCATTATTCATATGGGAGATCTTATTTATTATGAGGATTAAAGATGTGTTACTTTTCTTTATTAGAAATTGAAATTGAAACTATTATCAAGGATAATGGAATTGAGGATAAAGTCTAATATAATAAGTCAAGAAAGAGTGCTTAAAAGCTTCTATAAACAAAATAAAACTAAATAAAACAAAACAAAAAGAATGTACAAGAGATTAAGCAATTAAGGGAAAGCCAATAATAAAAACTCAAAACTAAGTCAATTGCGAAAGAAATCTGTAATGCAAGGTCTTCTATCAGAACATATATGTCACACTGTATGTCCCCTTGGTTTTGAAACCTTATGTTTTCTATCAGCATTGTCTGAAAGCCTTAGTTATTAACTAAATATAGTATATAAAGAACTATGGGATGCACAGAGATGATCCAACACAGAGTTTATGAGTTGTCAACATAATTCTTTATCTCAATGTTCACCATCAGACTCCTGCTTCAACCTCAATTTTTATATGAACCCTACCTAACACTAACATTACAGTGCATACTAATTATATAGATCGTGACCAATAGTTCTAGAAAGACCTATGTGAAAATATGCATTGACAAGTCAGTAAATTTCTTGTACCATAAAAATTTATCTTAAATTTTGAAGCTGGTAAGCTGCATTGTTTCCTCCTTCAGTGTTATGATGTTATCCATGTATTCTTCTTCAACTTCCTTCCAATTCTGTTTATAGCCTATAACATATCACAACTCAAAATTTAGAAACCATCTCAGCTTTCCACTGCTATTAATAATCCCAATCCCCATCCCCACAAAGGAGAAGTCTATTTAACTCAGGGTAAAGTTGTACTGGGAAGGTTTGTTTTATTACATGAGCTTGGTTAAAGTTGAGATTATAAAATTTAACTTGATATATAATTCTGAATCGATATAATGTATATAGAAACAAATCCACCTCTAAGCTTTAACAAGGTAGGTCATCTAGGCCAAAAATGAAGTGTAATCAGAAACATCTAAAATACTTTTGCAAGTTCAATTCCATCTGTTTGGAGACCTATTTGTTTGGATTCAAAGACTCGGTATATTATGGGGGTCATCAATTAGTTACTTGGTTGGTATGGTTGCCAAATCTCAAACTTGCTGCAATGAAATTCAGACTTGAATAGAAACAACACATAGTAGCTGTTATTTTCTTCAAATTTGAAACTACCATTCTATAGTTCTCTAAACAGTGTTACTTTGGCAGAAAAATTATTGGAGCAAGCTTCTACAACAAAGGGTTGGACGGTGATCCAGCTGAAGATTTCTTGTCACCAAGAGATGGTCATGGTCATGGATCACACACATCATCCACAGCGGCTGGGAATGTTGTGAAAAATGCAAGCCTTCTTGGAGTGGGGCAAGGGGATGCCCGTGGAGGAGTACCCGGTGCAAGGATTGCTATGTACAAGGTCTGTTGGGCACCTGATGGAAGATGTGCAGATGTAGATATTCTTGCTGCATTTGATGATGCCATCCATGATGGAGTGGATATCATTTCTGTTTCACTCGGAAAGGCAGGCTACCACTTGGATTACTTTGAAGATGTAATTGCAATTGGATCATTTCATGCCATGAAAAAGGGGATTTTGTTATCAGCTTCTGCAGGAAACGCTGGACCTCATCTACAAAATGTTTGCAACTATAATCCCTGGACTCTCACCGTGGCTGCCAGCACAACTGATCGGAAATTCATCTCCCCACTTGTTTTGGGGAACAATATGTATTTGCAGGTAGCTAAACCTTACCTTGTTATATCAATCAAGTATTTGGAAAATGAGCATATCCAATAGATCCTGGTATAGATTATTATAATTTTACTTACCTTCACCTAAAATTGAATGGAGTAAAAAAAGTTGATAAAATCTTTTACCCAAATGGATTATTTTTTTCTCAGTTAAGATGCCAATTTCGAGCTTGTCACTATAAGCCATGTTTTGTCTATCAGTGCTGTTGTACAATATCCAAAACATAACTTCCTAATTGTTTGATTCACAAACTCCACAAGCTATATAAACTATTCATTTTTTAAGTGCTTCTGTGTTACTCATCAAACATAGGAAAGTTCATTATCACATACCGCTCATCCTCACTGTCTCCCTTCTTGCAAGACGATGGATTCCAGTACACTCCACGCCACCATACCTCACCATAGGTTCTGCATTAGCAGTCATCATTTGAAGCACCCAAAAAATATATTCATACGACTTCATCTCTAGTATTTACTATTAGTAAATCACACTTTCAACTTCAGAGTTTTCTCATCTAAGAGATATAGATTTTATCATTTAAAACAGAGTACAGTGATACAGGAATTCAAGCAGCCTCCAAAAGCCACCTGTAATGTCTCAAAAAAATTGTAGAACACTATGTTCATAACTCAACCAATTTATCAACTCAACCGTTGAATGTGCCTCCATCAACTGTAACAAGACTGACATTTCTCCTACTCATATGTCCAGAAAATCTTAAGTATGCAATAACAGGGAGAATTAAATAAGATAGGACACTCTAAAGGTTGTTTAATAAATATCTGGTTTTGGGACCAACATTGACAACTGTCATGTTGATCTTAAGTTATGTTGTAAAATATATTAAGATGATAGCCACACAGTAAGAAGTGCCAAACTTGCCTTGAAACTGAATGTCATAGGCTTACAGCCTGGTTCCATGCTAGAGGCTTCCTAAACTTTCATTGCAGTTGTTGCTTAAATAATTTAGAAGCCTTTGTTTTTTAGGGGTGTTTTCATGGGTTTTTGTCGCTGTTTATTTTTTAGCCATCACATAAAATTTACACAGAAAATTTAGAAATTTTTTTTATAGCAAAATATAGATAAAGATTTTGAAAGAAGATGCAATCTTTAATCATGAGTCTATCCTAAAAATTAGCAGAACATAATTTCCAAGAAGATTCCAAACGTTTCCGTTGGTTGTTAAATAATATGAATAGGACAACATTTACCATAAAAATAGATGCAGTAGCCCTTAGCACATAAGTATCCAGGAATTACCTTCTCTAAATTTCCAACTTGCATTGTTTCAAATGATAGGAAGTTCTAGAGACCAAAGCATTTCAAAAAAGTAGCCTAGTTGTGATAAGAAAATAAATGTTGAAACTGTTCACATCACCTGGTTCTAGACAACTTGAACATATATATGGCCTTGATTTGCACCCCATGTAGCCATAGTTTGAGAAGTAACAGAAGGTTTCCATAACATTAACATCTGGAATTTGATTTTTATTTTTAGAGAAAGCATTTTTCTACTCTGGCCACTCCTGAATTATGCACTTCTGGATTGCCATGTTCAAGTTAAGATTCCCAATTTTATTCCTTTTTCAGAATCCATCTCCAGGGAACAGTCATTTGGGTCAATTATGTTCTTTTAACTCTATTTCCAAGCAAATTCAAAATAGAAAAGAGACACTTATTGCTCCAAAACTGAAGGGGAAGATTGGGATTCTATCCCAGACTAGAGAAACAGAAAAAAAAAACCGGTAAGAGGATTAAATTTTGGAAACCAGAGCTTCATACCCAAGAAAACTTTGTCCTGGAACTAGGTAACGCCTTAAAGCAAATAATCCCCATCCTTGATGGAATTACAAATAATAAGAAAAAGTCTTTCGGCACAAGGGTAAATAACTATATCATTTTCCACAAGGGGTTTCCAGCTTTCTGAAATCTATGTATGTCGATCAACCAAGCTTGGCCAAAAAAAAATGAAACTTGCAAATCAAAGTGACTTATTATTTGTACCATGAAATCATCCCCAAATTCTGTGGAGTCTGAACCAAATTATGATAAACCTTATCATCCAAAGGAGGATCCTAACATGTCTAAGAGGATTTACGATATATCCTATCTTTATCATTGGCTGAAGAGTGAATCTTCTCATCAAGAGAAAGGATACAAACCCTTCATTTTTCTTTAAAGTATACACATATATTTAAAATTTAATTATATTATCTAACTTATTATTTTATTAAACACTAAATATATTTGTAGAGGATCTTTTTCTCTTTAAAATATATTATTAATAAGCAACCAATTATGTAACTAATTTACTAATTAGAATTCTATTTGGTATGGGTTTAAAACGATGCACCCATCGCTAATGAATTTTTAATTTCAGACTTTAAAAAAGGACCTCGGCTCCTCCAATAAAAACATTAAAATGCATATGGGGTTCTTGTGAACCACTACTCATGAAACATGAGTCAATGAGTTCGACTTGTACACTACACGGCTGAATCCTGATAGCAATATCATAATTTAACACGTTGTGAAAAATCCCTCCTTATCAATTGAGGAGCTAAAGGGGCTCTATAATGAATGGTTCATATGGCACAACACTTGCAGAAGGTTTTGCAAATGGGGTTGCAAGCTAGGTGGGCTTAACCTTGGAGAAAACTCTATGGTTAAGCACACTTGAGCTGGAGTAGTACAGGGATGGGTGACCTCCCGGGAAGGCCCAGTGCTTCACCTTTGTGAGCATCACCTAGATGCAATGAGTGTTGAGTGGACCATTCATTATCATGAGAGATGGGTTCTTGTGAACCACTACTCATGAAACATGGGTCAATGAGTTTGACTCATAAACTACACAGTTGAATCTTGATAGCAATATCATAATTTGAAACGTTGTGAAAAATCCCTCCTACTTATCAATTGATGAACTAAAGGGGCTCTATAATGAATGGTTCATAAGGCACAACACTTGTTGCAGGTTTTGCAAATGGGGTTGCAAGCTAAGTGGGCTTAACCTTGGAGAAAACTATGTGGTTAAGTGCACTTGAGTTGGAGTAGTACAAGGATGGGTGACCTCTTGGAAAGACCCAATGCTTCACCTTTGTGAGCATCACCTAGATGCAATGAGTGTTGAGTGGACCATTTATTATCATGAGAGATCATGGGTTCTTGTGAACCACTACTCATGAAACATGGGTCAATGAGTTTGACTCGTAAACTACATGGTTGAATCCCTATAGCAATATCATAATTAAAATGCATAGTTCATAGACACAGAATTAGAGAGTACTCGGAAAACTCAAATTTTCAACTTTGATAAAACTCGACAACTTACAAAATACTAAACTTTCTTTAAAAAACACATTTTTTTTTTAAAATTCAATTACGAAATGTATTAAATGAGTCTAAAAACCCACGAGGAAGTGTTTTCTATTAAATTTGATTATTCAATGCATATGGATTACAAAATGATAGGAGACTTTCCATACCATAATTGATAGGGGGTCTTTGAATGATTCACTCTTGCTTGTCCTTTGTTGAGTATGTACATTGCAGTATGAATTGCTTCTCTCCAATATACATAAGGTAGATTTTCTTCCTTCATCATGGTTCTTGCTACCTCTTGAACTATCATGTTCTCCCTTTCCACAACTCCATTCAACTACAAAGTCCTAGGAGTCGATAAATGTCTCTTTATCCCATGCTCTTCACAATAATTGTTTAACTCATTTAAAAGTGAACTCACCACCTATGTTAGAACTTAAACACTTGATTTTCAAATCCATTTCATCTCAACCATAGACTTAGATGCTTTGAACTTATCTAAAGCTTATGATTTTTCTTTGAGAAAGGAAAACCAAGTCATTCTAGAGTAATTTAATCAATCAACAATATAAAATACTTGTCACATTGAGAGCTTCTTGTTCTAGTAGGTCCACATAGGTTTATGATGAAGTAAGAAACCAACCCTCATTCACATACTCACAACAATCTGAAAATGTAACTCAAAGTTTGTTTGGATCAACACCAAAAATCTGCAAGTAAGGTCTCATGTTTCTCATTCAAAGACTCATGAATTGTTACAACAAAAAGCATAATTGAAATACAATATTTTATAGCCATATGGGGCTGATAAAAACCATTACAAAACTTATGCAAATATTATTCACAATAGCAAATGAAAATACAAAAATTATCTCCTTCAATTTATCTTCTTTCACAATATTATAGCTCCTTCAACCTGTATTCATCATTAGAATCATTGTTGCAAATAAACCATGAAGCCATGAACCTTCTTGATGTTGTAGTACACATTCAAACCTACAACAAAAATGTCTTCTTAGTCTCTTTCAACCTTCTTTCAGTTGAAGCTCTCAAGCTCCCTTCACATAGACTTCACTAGCTCACTATCTCTCCAAATATGGAGCCCACTAACTCCCTAAACCATGGGCTTCTATGCAAATAGAAATCTGCAATAATCGAGTCTTTGAATCCTCTCTTCAATCTGAAAGCATCTCCCCATCTCACCTACAAAACTTCCAAAGCTCCCTTGCCAAATGACAAGGCTTGAATATATAGATTTGTGACCATGGAAAACCACTATGGTTTTCCAAAGCCACACAAAAAAAACCTATCACTTTCTGTCCATCACTGCTCCCTCATTCATCCAAATATTTAAAATGGTTTTTTGGGTTTTGTGTGCTTCTTTCTTAGCTTCCCAGAACATTTTGAAATTATTGATTTTGTTATGATATGAGGAAGTTATGGCCATTTTACTGAGATTGGGTCTCACAATCATGACCCAAACATGCAACATGCAAAGCTTGTAGAGAACATGAAAATGCATGCAAAGAAAGCAATTGAACATGCACTACAATGCATACCAAGTGGTACCACCTAGAAATGAGATGCCCAATTGGAATATTCCACCATTTATGCCTTTTCAAAACATTTACTAGAGCATAATTCCTCAAAAATTACATTTTCAAATCACAAGGGAAAGTTATAATGTTGCAAATTAAAATATTTATTCCCACACACCTTACCCTTATTGAAAACAAAAAAAAAGAAATAAAAATATTTTTGGTGATGCAAGGTTGCCTTACACCCTAGATGCTCTTGCATCAGACATTCGAGGTAGGAAAAATTTTGCGAATATGGATTCACAAAATGGAGTTGAGTGGTAGTACCGCCCTTCCGAATTGCAAACAATCCTCAGTAAACTCCATCATTGGAACTAGTACCTCTGATTTATTCTTTTTCCTCCTCTTCCAACACTTAGTTAGAACATGCAATCTCCTTCTTTGAAAACTTTGTACTCCATTCATCTCTCCTCTCGTGGACTTGTATCCACCATGTACCATCCTCTTCCTAATACCATAGATTCTCCTTTGTACTCTCATAGGATTCAACCCACCAAAAACAGATCACCTCCACCAAGTTCCTTATGCACCATCATTTACAAATTCTACATGCAAATATGTATTATCTAAACAATAATCAAAATATTATACACGATCCTTAAATACAAATATGTCAATACTATTCCATGGAAATTAAAATTTTTCATCTGCATACTCTCTTGTTGTTCAGCATATTCTTCTACTTTCAACAAAGAAGGTATAGAATCATCACAACTAAATTCAAAATAAAAATTTATCTCATTCTTGTTCATTGCCCCAACATATTTTTCCTTATTCTTCAATGCAACATCTATCTTCTCACCTCCAATGACAATTTCTTAAGTTCCTCTTCATGTTTTCCCATCAATTCCCCTTCAAACAACTTGTTTCTTTCCATCTCTTCTTTCCACAAGAAATCATCCTCATCTTCACCAACCTACTCGTCAAACTTAGGACCATCCATGTTCAAAAATTTTGGTTACAAACCTTCTTCATCCACTTCACATAATGCACACCATTCACATGTTGTCACTGAAACTTGCACCTCATTATCTTCTCTATTTGTGTGGGTTGCCCCCACATATTATTCCTTACATTCAACCCCTACCAAAGGGCTGCAACACTCTTTCTTTCTGATCTTCTCTTTGCTGTCCTCTTTCAAGAGAACGTTCTTCTTTTCGTATCTCTTGTCCCATATTCTCATGACCTCCATAACCATATTTTTCAATACATCTACTTCAACCTTGAGATTTTCAAATTCTTCATGGTACTTCCTATTTTCCACTTCTTCCCAATATTGTTACCAGAATAAAATTCTTATGGGCCTCCTCATGACCCATCCCATCCTCTCAAGTATAGACTACTTCATGTCTGACAATCTGTCCACACAAAAATCACACACACCACAAGTCTTGGGGTAAATTGTCACACATTCAGTGCTCTGTCTGCACACTCAGGAACTCCTACTCTAATACCATTGATGAATTAAGAAACCAACCCTCATTCACATACTCACAAAAATTTGAAAATGTAACTCAAAGTTTGTTTGAATCAACACGAAAATATGCAAGTAAGGTCTCATGTTTCTCATTCAAAGACTCATGAATTGTTACAACAACAAAACATAACTGAAGTACAATATTTTGCAGCCATACGGGGTTGATGAAAACCATTTCAAAACTTATGAAAATCTGATTTACAATAGCAAATGAAAATACAAAAATTATCTCCTTAAATTTATCTTCTTTCACAATATTCTAGCTCCTTCAACTTGCATTCATCATTGGAAATCAATGCTGTAAATAAACCATGAAACCATGAACCTTCTTGTTGTTGTAGTACAGCTTTAAACCTGCAACAAAAATATCTTCTTAGTCTCTTTCAACCTTCTTTCAGCTGAATCTCTTAAGCTCTCTTCACATAGACTTCACTAGTTCACCATCTCTCCAAATATGGAGCCCTCTAGCTCCCTAAACCATGGGCTTCTATGCAAATAGAAATCTTCAAAAATGGAGTCTTCAGATCCTCTCTTCAATCTAATATCATCTCCCCATCTCATCTACAAAACTCCTAAAGCCCCCTTCCCAAATGACAAGGCTTGAATATATAGATTTGTGACTGAGAAAGACCACACAAAAAAACCTGTCACTTTCTACCCATTATTGCTCCCTCATTCATCCAAATCTTTAAAACAATTTTCTGTGTTTTTTGTGCCTCCTTTTCATCTTTCTAGAACATTTTGAAATTCTTGATTTTGTTACGATATGAGGAAGTTATGACTGTTTTACCAAGATTGGGTCTCATAGTTACGACCCAGACATGCAACAATATGCAAAGCTTGTAGCCAAAATGCAAATGCATGCAAAAAAAGCAATTGAACATGCAATAACATGTATAGCAAGTGGTCCCACCTAGAAATGAGATGCCCAAATGGAATATTCCACCATTTATGCCTTTGAAACATTTACTAGAGCATAATTCCTCAAAAATTACATTTTCAAATCACCACAAGGGAAAGTTATAATGTTGTAAATTAAAATATTTATTCCTATGCACCTTAGCTAGCCCTTATTGAAAAAAAAAGGAAATAGAAATATTTTTGGCGATGCGAGATTTCCTTACACCCTGGATGCTCTTGTGTCAGTTTGTATGCACCATCTCCAAAGGACCTATGGTAGAATATTCTTTTTTGAACCTTTTCCTTGTTTGCTTTCTAAACTAACACTCTAAGTTTCAAATCGCATTGATAGGCTTTGTAATTCTTGGAAGATCTCTCACAACATCAGTAGAACTGATCTTCACTAGGCTATCAAAATTGATGTGACACATCCTTGTATGCCATAGCCAACTTTCATTGATTTTCAGAGTCACAAAGCACTTACCACCAACACTCTTGAGCTGATAAACATTTCCTTCTATGCTTGTTCATGTTGCAACCAAGGTTCTAGAGCTTTCTTTTCTGATTTCACAACTATCATCCTAAAACACCAAATTGTATCCTCTACTACACATTTATCCTACACTAAGAAGATTATGTTGAAGGCCCTTGACATAGAGAACATCATGCTTACCATCAAAACTAATTGAACCTTCTCCATAGATCTTAGTACAGATGTATCATCACCAAACTTAACAAAACTACCATCACACTTCATAAGCTTAATAAAATTTTATCACTTGTCATATGACTTGAGCATCCATGTCAATTATCTAGTAGTTTCTTTCCTCTCTAGCATGAAATGTAGTCAACATAGTTCCTTTAATTTTGTAACCTATTTCCAAAGCAACTTACTTCAAACATCTTTCAAGATTAGTGGAATTAGTTCCAAATTTTAAATCCATGAACATTCATCACTTCCATCATCTCGATAGTTTGATTCCTCATCATCAGATATACCATCATCTTCTTTAGCATAATAACTCTTCTTGAAAGATTTAACATTATGATCTTTATGTTTGTCATTTGCAACTTTGATTAGACATTTAAAAGCATAATGACCTATATTTCTACAATTGAAACACTTGAAGGGTAACTTACCTCTATATTTTACAGTGTCTTCTCTCAATATCCTTAGAAAATTTTCTTCCACCTGATCCGGTGGACATTTTTCAGTGAAAATTGAAGTGTCGCATTTTTCTCCAGAATTAGCACCATTAGAAAGAGCTCAACATTCTGATTCCAGTGCAACTTGAACGGAGCGAAAAGGAGTCCGTTTGTGCAAGTTATGGTCAGTCAAACCTTGGGTCAAACTAGAATCAGAGGGCGTCCAGGAAGTGAAAAAAATGATGTCGTCAAAAGTTGTCGAAGTCGGCATCATCGGGAAGAGCTCGTCGCAAGCTTTCCAACACAACTCGTTTCGTCGAAATCCGACATCGTAGGCGCAAGATATCGTCAGTCAAAGAACATGCTAAGAAGGGTTTACTTTGACCGTACGGATGCTGACATCAGCAGTCAGTCCGTACTGTAAGGAATACACAGGGGTGAATTCGGGCAAAACACGTGGCAATAGTCACCCTTACGGAACCAATCAGAAACTGACACGTGTCAATCCATATAGGTGACGTGGCATCTTCGTACCATTAGTGTACAAGTGGTAGTCCAAGTGGCAGTTGAGTCAGCATGTACGTGGCATGTCCAGTCAGCTGTACAGTCAGCTGCCTCGTCAGTGCACAGTTGGCGAACACGTCGGTAAACAAGTCAGATGACATGTCATCAGATGAGTCAGCATGCAGGTGGCATCCAGTCAGCATCCACTGTGTACATGTCATCTCTGTCAGCAAATGAAATTCTACCACGTGGCAGTTGTCGGGTGCACCACGTTTCCCTCTCTTCTCTCTCCCATTGCGAGTTCGTTGAGCGGTTCAGAAAAAGTATGTAACAGACTCGAACCCCTAACCTCTCATTTCTGAGAATTCCGGCTCACCGTTGCACCAGCGCATTCGCGCGTTACCAGATATAGCGACGGGTTTGTTTTGTTAAGAGTTTGTTAGAATTTGGTGAGAAAAACCTGACGGCCGGGGCTTGAACCCGGAACCGCCGGGCTATCAAAATATATCATCACCGTTGAGCCAGCGAATGGCTTATGCGAAGCATGTGGCATCGGTTCTTTTTGTCTAACTATTGAACCCGATAGCCTTAATTTGAATTAACAAATCCTCCACTATTTCAACAAATCTTTTTAAAAGGGTTAAACCAAAACCTTCCAACAACCCTAAGCCTGAGTAATGCTAAGTTGAAGGGCTTGAAATTATTTTATGGGATTTTTAAAGATTAATATATGTTAAAAATGGAGGAGGTTGAAAATATTATGTAAAAGAGGGGGATATAGTGATTTGGAATATGTAAAAATGGGAGATTTTTAAAGATTATTATGTATTTTGGAGAGATAAGGAATATTTTGTAAATCAATTGGTTAAAGGCCAATTTGAGAAAATTCTTTGTATAAAAAGGGGTGTAAGGTGAGAGAGGAGAGCAAGTTTCTTTCAGGTGACGAAGTCTTGAAGCTGTGGAGATAATCGAAAGAGAGGTCTTGTGGAGATTCTTTGAGTCATTCTCGCACGTCAGAGCGCTGTTATGCTGCCGAAGTGCTTGGAGAATGATTGTGGTGCTTTGTAATCGATTTTGGAGTTAATCGGATCGGTCTCTCTATTGGAGTGGACCCAGAGACGTAGTCACTTCCGTGACGAACTCCGTTATCAACTGTTTGCACTTCTCTTCTTCTCTCTCTTTTTGTCGCTCATTTCCTTTCTTTCTGTTATAATCACCTTGTTATTACTTTCATTCTATTATTTCCTTAAGTTAATTTTGATTTAATTGACTTGAAATAATCATTGTAAAAGCATTGTAAAAGTTAAGCATTTAAATACTGCAATCTAGTCTAGATCCTATACTGATCAAGTTGGTATCAGAGCCTTTGGGTGACTATTATTGTAGTTATTTGTTTTTTTGAATGCTAACAAGATCTAGGATTCAGAAGGGTGAAGGAAAACTCAAAGACTTTAATCCTGAGATCGGGAAGCGTAAAACATTTCCAAAGATGTCTGTTTCTGGAATGGAGGTTCTTGAAGAAATCAGTGAGCAAGAATTTCAAAGAGCATTCCTCGAGATGAAGGCTAAGGTGGACATTCTTTTTCAGGAGAGACAAGAACGGAAGGAACGTGAAGAAGGTTCGTCGAAGCAAGAAGATCACAAAGACATGAAAGGGAAACAACATGGAGATGGTGGCAAGAAAACAGATCACCCCTCTTCTTCTTCTCCCCCCTCTTCTCCTTCTCCTTCTTCTCCATCTTCTCCTCATTCTATTTCTTCTAATCCTTTCAAGAGTGGGTATAAGCCTAAAATCAAATTGGATGTAAAATTTGATTTACCTAAATATTGTGGTGAACTTAATGCTGAAAAATTGGATGATTGGATTCAACAAATTGAGGTTTATTGTAGAGTCCAGAACCTATTAGATGATATTGATAGGATCCAATTAGCTACTCTTCGTTTAGGAGGTACAACTTTAACCTGGTGGGAGAGTAAGTCTAAGGCATAAGTTTCACAACATGGTAGAGTCAGTTTAACTTGGGTAGAGTTTGTTAATGCACTTAAGAAGCAATTTTATCCCCTAGGACATATGCAGCAGTTAATGATGGACTGGAAAATGTTTAGGCAAGGGAAAGGTCAAACTGTCCAAGAGTACACCCATGAATTTAGGAAAAGGGCTATTGCTTTGAATGTTCCTTTGTACACCCAGGACACTTTGTTGAAGTACATAGGAGGTCTACATTCCTACCTTAGGCATTCTATCTTGGTTTTGAACCCTTGTAATTTGGATGAAGTGTCTGTTCAAGCTACACACTTAGAGTCAAGGGGTAAAGGATCTTTCATTGACAAGTTTGATAATGATGTAAAAGAAATCTTCTAAGAATGCAGACGAGGAAAGAAAGAAGGCAACTACAGTTAAGAAGGATGAGAAACTTTCTTGCACTCATTGTGACAAGGAAGGTCATGATGAAGATCACTGTTGGAAGTTACATCCAGAACTGAGGCCTAAGTGGGCTCAAAGACGTAATCAGAAACAGAAAGGTAAGGAGAAAGCCATGAATGTTGTTATGGATCTTGGTTCAGATTCAGATGATGAGACTAAGATAACAGCGATGGGTCTAAAAGGTAAAGCTCCTATTTCTGGTGTTTCTGTTGCTAGTTGTGCTTCTTCTTCTACAGTTAATGGTTTCTCTGAAGATGTGAAAAGGAATGAGCTGTTTCATTTAAGGGTTGTTGCTAAGAACAGTAAAATTGATGCACTCATAGATAGTGGTTCTCAAGTGAATTTAATTTCTGGAAGTGTTGTAAAGAACTTGGGATTAAAAACTACACAACATAAGAAACCTTATCCATTAGGTTGGATTTGTGAAAATGATAAGCTGCAAGTAACAAGACAATGCACCTTAAGATTCACAATCACTAGTAAATTTGTGGATGAAGTTCAGTTTGATGTGGTTCCACTGGATATCTGTGGGATAGTGCTTGGTAGCCCTTATCTTTATGACAGAAAAGCAATTTTCTATAGGGAAAATAATCATTATCACTTGTTTAAGGATGGCATTCAGTATATTGTACATTCTCACAGGATTAAGACTGATCGTTCTTTTGCAAACACAGGGCAGTTAAAGAGGGTAATTAATGCAAGTAAAGAGTTAACTCTTATGTCTGTTAGTACAGGTGATTCTACACTTGAACTTGGAGTTGCTAACCAGGGTCAGATGTTGCAGGATGCACCCACAGTACAGCATGAGAAAATGATAATTGAAAGCATTGATGGATCCTTGGGTAAAAATGTTTCTGTTGTAAAGGATCGATATATTGTTGATTTATTCTCTTTCATTTCTGCATTGATGGTCAGCTTGATGCTAGTCAATTTTTGTTGGTTAGTGGCTACGACATTTGATGTAGAAGCTTATGGAAGTGATAGAATAATGTTTATATTCAATAATGTTATTGCAGTCTTCATTGTGCTTGTGAGCCAAGTTTTTAGATGTACAGAGGATACAGGACAAGTGGGGAGGCCAAGTCCTCACTTAATGTAAGAGTAAATGCCACTTTTGGAGGTCGAAAAGGTCTTTAGTGGGGAGGCCTAATCTGGTGGACATTTTTCAGTGAAAATTGAAGTGTCGCATTTTTCTCCAGAATTAGCACCATCAGAAAGAGCTCAACGTTCTGATTCCAGTGCAAATTGAACGGAGCGAAAAGGAGTCCGTTTGTGCAAGTTATGGTCAGTCAAACCTTGGGTCAAACTAGAATCAGAGGGCGTCCAGGAAGTGAAAAAAATGATGTCATCAAAAGTTGTTGAAGTCGACATCATCAGGAAGAGCTCGTCACAAGATTTCCAACGCAACTCTTTGTCGAAATCCGACATCGTAGGCGCAAGATATCGTCAGTCAAAGATCGTGCTAAGAAGGGTTTACTTTGACCGTACGGATGCTGACGTCAGCAGTCAGTCCGTACTGTACGAAATACACAGGGGCGAATTCAGGAAAAACAAGTGGCAACAGTCACCCGTACAGAACCAATCAGAAACTGACACGTGTCAATCCATATAGGTGACGTGGCATCTTCGTACTGTCAGTGTACAAGTGGCAGTCCAAGTGGCAGTTGAGTCAGCATGTACGTGGCATGTCCAGTCAGCTGTACAGTCAACTGCCTCATCAGTGCACAGTTGGCGAACACATTGGCAAACAGGTTAGATGACATGTCATCAGATGAGTCAGCATGCAGGTGGCATCCAGTCAGCATCCACTGTGTACACGTCATCTCTGTCAGCAAATGAAATTCTACCACGTGGCAGTTGTCGGGTGCACCACGTTTCCCTCTCTTCTCTCTCCCATTGCGAGTTCGTTGAGCAGTTCAGCAAAAGTATGTAACAGACTCGAACCCCTAACCTCTCATTTCTGAGAATTCTGGCTCACCGTTGCACCAGCGCATTCGCGCGTTACCAGATATAGCGACGGGTTTGTTTTGTTAAGAGTTTGTTAGAATTTGGTGAGAAAAACCTGACGGCCGGGGCTTGAACCCGGAACCGCCGGGCTATCAAAATATATCATCACCGTTGAGCCAACGAATGGCTTATGCGAAGCATGTGGCATCGGTTCTTTTTGTCTAACTATTGAACTCGATAGCCTTAATTTGAATTAACAAATCCTCCACTATTTCAACAAATCTTTTTAAAAGGGTTAAACCAAAACCTTCCAACAACCCTAAGCCTGAGTAATGCTAAGTTGAAGGGCTTGAAATTATTTTATGGGATTTTTAAAGATTAATATATGTTAAAAATGGAGGAGGTTGAAAATATTATGTAAAAGAGGGGGATATAGTGATTTGGAATATGTAAAAATGGGAGATTGTTAAAGATTATTATGTATTTTGGAGAGATAAGGAATATTTTGTAAATCAATTGGTTAAAGGCCAATTTGAGAAAATTCTTTGTATAAAAAGGGGTGTAAGGTGAGAGAGGAGAGCAAGTTTCTTTCAGGTGACGAAGTCTTGAAGCTGTGGAGATAATCGAAAGAGAGGTCTTGTGGAGATTCTTTGAGTCATTCTCGCACGTCAGAGCGCTGTTATGCTGCCGAAGTGCTTGGAGAATGATTGTGGTGCTTTGTAATCGATTTTGGAGTTAATCGGATCAGTCTCTCTATTGGAGTGGACCCGAAGACGTAGTCACTTCTGTGACGAACTCCGTTATCAATTGTTTGCACTTCTCTTCTTTTCTCTCTTTCTGTCGCTCATTTCCTTTCTTTCTGTTATAATCACCTTGTTATTACTTTCATTCTGTTATTTCCTTAAGTTAATTTTGATTTAATTGACTTGAAATAATCATTGTAAAAGCATTGTAAAAGTTAAGCATTTAAATACTGCAATCTAGTCTAGATCCTATACAGATCACCACCTCATCAAGATCATCTAGATTAGATTCATCATCCTTCTCTACCTTGTTGAATTTAAAATAATTTTCTTTCTTTGTAGCATCTTTGTCAGGCTCTCTTAATTCAAAAGTAGTTAAAGCACAAAAAAATTGATCTCTACTATATTGATCCAAATTTTGAGCTTCCTCAATAGTAGAAACTTTAGCACTATAAGATTTTGGAAGAGTTCTGAATACCTTTTTCACAACTTCACTTTCCTCAAGTATTCCACCAAGACGGTTTCATGATATTGACAATTTCATCCATCTGGAGCCTGTAGCTTGCAATATCTTTATCTTCAAACATCCTTAGGGTTTCAAATTTGGCTTTGAAGTTCTACATATTTTCTTGCTTGACTCTATCATCTCCTTCATAAATATTTTGCAACTTTACCCAAACCTCTTTAGCAATTTTGAGACTTATCACTTTTACAAGTTTTGAATTAGAAAGCCCACTCAAGATACCATTCCTTGCTTTTCCATTATTCTAATAATCCTTGATCTCATCATCACTTACTAGACTAGTTGCAAACATAGTATATCCTTTTTCAACTGACTTTCATACACCAATTCCTAATGAAACAAGAAAGGCTTCCATCTTGGATTTCTAGAAAGCATAATTCATTCCATCTAACATAGGGACCTTGACATTATTTCTGTGTGCTATCTGGATCTACCTCAAGAGATTAAGCTTCTTCCAAGGAACCTATGTTCTGATACCAATTGTTAGACACACAAGAAAACTGAGAGGGGGGTGAATTAGTTGTACATTAATGCATTCAAATCCTCATTAACTTTTAAACCCTTATTAAGCATTAGCAAAATGTAAGCGAATGAAACAACACAATCACAACTATACATGCAATAGAACACCAAATTTACATGGAAAACCCTAATCAAATTAAAAAAAGGTGAGATTAGCTCTCTCTCTCACACACACACACACACACATATATATGAATAACAAGACCAAATACAATAGGCTCGCTATCGGAAGGGCTCACTGCCTAGAAGAAAGAAAGGCTCACTACCTAGAGGACTCATTTTCTAGAATAGAAAAAGAATAGACTAAACTATTACAAGGAGATTCACTATCTTAGAGAAATAAGAGAATCCACCACAACTCTACACCATTCATAACCTTCGGTTCACTATCTCCAACAACTTCAAGTACACTGAAATGGTCACCTTATGCTCACTGCTTCTAGTATACTTAGGCATTCATGCTCACACTTAGATCACAACACTTGATCACATTCACATCATTACACACTCATACATCTCAACAAAAAATTCACATTGTATATATACCAATTGTGACCTCAAAAAACTTCTCATGGGTAGCCTCAATGAAACATATGCACCTCAAATAGGTTAGCACCAAACACTTCTGCAATGGAAATAAGTGAAGGCAGACCACACCAAGGGTTAACCAAGACCCAAATCTACACTAACATGCTACACCCTAATTTCACAAACCATGAAGCACTTTCACACATAGCACTAACACGCTAGGTTGGCCAAACCTAAATTAAAGCTAACAACCAATCAACTTCATGCTTCACCAAGTTTATAAATATCTTGCGAGCCATGTGACAACATAACCCAACATTTTGGAATGTTCCAACATCAACATACTATCCTCAAACATTGCCACAACCACTTGAAACTAAGAATACTTTCATCTTGTGCACCTAGTTGCACTACCATTGAATTCCAACTCATGAACCAAGCTTACAGAGCAACTCAACACTCAACACTCCACACTCCAAGGGAAGGTAGGTACAAAAAATAGTAGCACATTCCCAAATCTGCAAGATAAGAAAATTCAACACAGATAAATGAAAAGTAATTCCATTTCTCCTAGAGAACCTTCTTCATAGGAAAAGTAGTATCAAACACATCTTCCATTGTTGCAGGATCTAAAACCTAAAAAATATGGATATAACACCTTTGAACACTATTTAACATGATGTCCAAACCACCCAAGAAATTCTTCAACTATGAAGAAATGTGGAACACAACACAAAGCACAACCCTACCATCTTGTATACTCTCTATGGAAATTTTCTCAAAAGCACTTGGAAACCAAGTGAACCTACTACATCAACAACACCTGCTCAACACCACAAATCCTTCTCATCATGACCACACTAGAGGTTGACATCAATGACAATACTAATGAAATCATAGTGCAACAATTAAATGTCTATTTATCTTTATCAGGTATGTGCAGGATTATCATGGAAAAAAAATGCCCTTAAGTGGCAAAAAAATAAGAAAAATCAGAGTTAGGAAACTTAACGTAAAAATTTCAATAAGTTATCTATATTATTTCAAAAATATGTAAGAATAGAATCTGTAGCAAATTGAATGTAGTTTCTAAAATACTAGGTTTTTATAAAAAAAAGAAATCTATTTGGTGAAAATTAGAAATTTCAATGCAATAGTACTTAAATTTCAGGGAAAAAATAAGAAGTGTCTGTCTGACCACCCTAACCACAATAAAATGATAATATTTTTTTATAAGATTTTAGATATAAGTAGAGGACTCATGTCTCGATGTGATGCATATTTTTTGTAATTTTTTCCAATTAAATAATTAATTATGAATTTTTTATTACAACTTTTAAAAAATATAAAAAACTCCTATTTCTAACCACCTTAAATTGGTCAAAACTTCATGAAATTCAATTTTTTATTTTTTTAATCATATAGTATGCAAAGCATAGAATGTGACACATGTTTTGGATTCAAAAAATGTGATACCATTTGAAAGCTATAGATGGTTTTCAATCAGTCTATCAATCAGGACTTTAGTCTTAATTTGAAAAGAAAATGAATAATAATTACTTATTAAATTCAAAGTAAAACATAATTTATATTGGTAGAAAACTAAGAATCTCCTTTAAAAACTCTTTTCACTTCATCAATTTTGGGTAAAAAGAAAGTGGTCAGCCACATACCCATCATATTGCCATTTTTTGGCTCATCATGATCCTGCACACACCCTATCTCTATCTCTCTCTTTACCTCCCTCTCTCTATCCCTTAGTATTTTTATCTCTCTCCCCTTATCTCTCTATCAAATTATTCCTAAAATTAATTTCCTAGGAAATAAAATTTTTTATACCTAAAAGTAAATATTTGTGTTTATTATTATTTTTGGAGGTTATAGAAGATATATTTAAATGTTAAATATATAATAATCTATATAATATATCATTTTATAATCTAATTACATTGAGTTCTAATTAGTAATTTATATTATATTAAATACACTATATAATGATAAATATAACTATATTCTATATTTAATATAAAAATGTATGTGTTTATAATACATAACTCTCTCTCAATATATTATTCTCTCTATCCCTCTTCTACTTTATCTCCCCTTAATTGTTCCTTTCCCAAACTCTCTCTATCTTTGTTTCTTTGTCTATATATTCTTCTCTATCTCTTTCTTCTCTCTCCCTCTTACCCCTTCTTTTCCACCTCTCTTTGTCTCTCTCCACCCCCTCCATTTATATAACCCCCTCTCTCTATTCCTCCCTCTTTATCAATCTTCTTCTCTCTTATTCCATCTCTTTTTCTCTTTCCCCCTCTCCTCTCCTCCTCCTTTCTCTCTACCTCCCTCCCTACATTCTCTTCCTTCCTCTCTTTCTCTTTTTTTTTCTCAATCTCTTTTCCCTTGTACTACATCCCCTATATATATGTACATTTTTTTCTTTCTCATTCCTTATTTTTCCTCTTTTCAATACAATTTATCACTTGTCTCTCTTTATTTCTGCCTCTTCCCCTCAACCCATGGAAGGTCAGTTACCCATTAGATTTCTTATAGATAAATTAAATAATATTATATGAAATAATATATGTTATTATATTAATTATATAATATATTATATTTATATTTATTAATCTATATTATATAGATTTTATATATAAAAGAAATATATATAATTAAATAACAAATATATATAAATACTTAATATCAATATATGATTTTGTAATATAATATTATTTTAAATTTATATATTTAGTGATTTATATTGTATAAAACATAATATATATAATAAATGGCATATAGCAAATTCATCATGGGAAAATTCACCGCCATGACAAATTCACTGCCAAGTAAAATTCACCACCAGCAATTGGGAAAATTAACCGCATTAATGTTTTTCAATATATATTTCAAAAAATTTATATTTTTTTAAAAATAATTTTCACCTGCCTTAAATACAATTTTATTTTTTAAATATTTTTTTATGTTTATTTTGATATGAAAATTATGCACTAATTTTCATAAAAAATTTAAAAATAAATAAATTATTTACTTTAATTTCTACTTCAAATATTATTTTATTTTTTCATGAGTTTATTTATATATACAATTTTTTATTTTTCCCTATGTTCCTTTATTTTATACAATAAACATAATTTTTTTTTTTTAAATATATATTATACAATATTATATCATGAAACAATAGAATTTTTTTTAATTTTTCCATGTGTTTATTTATAATATTAAAATTAAGTTAATGTATTTATTTTTTATTTTTATTATCATAAAATATATTGGAAAATATTTTTATTTTTATTACAATATATTGAAAAATATATGATTAAATATATTGAAAATTATTTTTATTTATTTTTTTCCCATGATAAATTTGTCATCGCGATGAATTTTCCCACGATGAATTGTTGGCGATGAATTTTCCATTGGTAAATTGTTGACGATGAATTTTCCTAGAGCCATAATAAATATAATTATAATGTGTGTATATGTAAATATAATTGAATAATAAATATATATATATAAATATTAAATATATAATATATTTGATCTAAAAATATAATTTTATACTGAAAATTTTCTTAGAGTTATTTTAATTTATTTACATTGTTCATTTTTATTCACTTAGATTTAATTTATTTTATTTACTTTGAGAGTTGATAATATACTTATATGTTAGGTTTTAAAATTTTAATTTTATAGTTTAGTTTTTTTTTAATATACACTAAATTTTCATTTTTATATATACTCTTTGATGTTATTGTAGAATGCTATCATTTCAATTACTATATATTTATCCATATATTTTGATAATGTCTTTAATACAAAAAATCTATAATCAATTTTAACATTTTCTTTGATTTGTTTACTAATTTTTCCTAACATACTCATTTATATGACATCTCACTTGCCTACCTATTCATCTATATGCCAACGATTTGAATGCAACACTTCCAAATGATCAAATTACTCAAATCGCATACTACAAGAGCACTCATTCTTTATGTTATTTTTCTTAAATAACAAACTAGCTCAAGATAGAATTGAAAGGAAGTTGAGTGTGCAAAAGACACTTCTAGTTCACCAATCTAAGCAAAGGAGATGTGCAAAAATTTCTAATGCCTTAACAATTAAGATTTCATATGCACATTCAAGACAACATAAAAGATATTCAAGAATAGAATAACACATAACATAGCATATACATGGGGAAAACCCTTTCTAGATAAAAAAAACCTACACTTCAAAGCATAGCCCAATGTATTATCAGTAAAAGAATTATAGGACACTTGCAAAGCTATGCTCTTGTAGGAGTCTTCACACTTCAATAGGATTTTGGAGTAATTTCGATAGTATAATGGTACTTCAAAATACAAGACCATGCCACTCCAAGATGCAAGTGATGAATATAAAGGAAATTACAATGCATAAAATGGACATTTGCAAAATACAATGCCAAATACTAAAGAGGCACAAGAAAAGAAAAAAACCAAATAGACATGCAAAACAATAACTTTCCAATTGTCGACACACCTGCACATGCAAAACTATAACTACCAATTGTCAACAAACTTGCACATGTATAATTACACTTGCTAAACAATAACTACACCCCCAAGGCACCCAAACTCCATGCAAACTCAAACATCACAAGGAATGCACCTACATGCATAACTCCACCTATTTTGGCAACTTGCAAAATCAACTCCTCCTTTATAATTATAGTTCTTTTCACTGTTAGCTAACAATCTGACATGAGTTAACTATCACTAATGACTTTACTCAACTTATAAAAAGTGGGATGCCTATATCCTAAAATATAGGAACCATGTCACCCATGCCACTTCACATGTAGGATGATAACTAATTGAATATATTTAATGGATTCAATCTTGGACCAAAATCCTTTCTTTAGATCTCCTTGAAAGCACAACATGTTTCTATGCCACAATAGAGTGGTGAAAACAAGAAAAAATCCCACCCCTTGCCTATAGCCATTCAACACATAATATTTTGTACCACATGATTTCCTCTTAAAGCTCATTTTTTCTAATTCATTCTAGAGTTTATAACATTGATTTAAGATATCCATACTTTAGCCTTGTTCTTGAATAAAACATCAATTGAATCCCCACTAACTTAAACAAAGCATTCGTTTTTCTTTGCATAAAGTTACTACATAATGAAATTTTTTATTCTTTTAATTTTTTTTTGACAAAACATTATTTGTGAAATAAAACATAGATATTGGTTCCATGATGAGGTTTACCTTCCTACCACCAAAATCTAATATTTCTTTTAGGTTACCATCTTTTAACCACATAGGATAAAATTTAAAAGGTAAATTTTGAGGCTTAAAGGCCCATTCCTATTGTAGAGTTGTATGCCATTGATATGAACCCACATTCTCTAAAATGGAAGACACAAGTCAACGGTTCTAAGAAGGCCAAGAATCATCGACCAAAAATCTATCAAAACATTCCACAATGAAGGCACCCACATTTCTCTAATTGTTCAAAATATAAGAACCATTTCTAAGAAGATCATCCATTAATTAAAGCTTATCATGTAGAAGAAGAAGTTTGGCTCAAGAGAGGGACCTTTTTTTATTAGCAACATCATAAATAAAGCTTATTCTGTAGTATCTAAAGAAGATTTGCTCAAGAGAGAGACCTTTTTTTACTAGTAATAACATAACATTGTAGTGGCCTCTAATAACCCAAGGATAATTCTGAGGAGAAGATCTTTTGTGAGCTTGCAAATTAACCTAAATTTTTACCTTACATTAGAGATTTTGGGGAACATAACAATCATTGATCATGACACTAAGATTGTTGATTGTAAATATCCATTCTAAAGAGAGATCACTATTATGACTAAAAAATGGAAAAAAATACATAGAATCTCTAACACACAAAAGAGCACCAATATATCCATAGACAAAAATAATAATACTTTTCCAATATCTACTAATGCCACTACCAAAACTTTCTTTGAGAAGTTTAATTTTCTTAATTAATAAGATTAAAAAACCAAACGCTTTAATCAATCTTCTAACAACATTCTTTCTTAGGTTTATTGCAGATTCTCTCACATTGTAGATAATAATAGTCGCTCAATAGTTGAGGTAAGTAAGAAACCAGTTATTTGAGAGCACCTAAGACTAACAAATGTTCTTCCAAACGCTCGGTATCTTCATCGTCAATTTTAAGATTTACTTTGAGTGCCTATTCTGATCCTGTTTTTTTATGTTTTTGGTTGTTATATTTTGTTGTCTAGCATACAAATGCATGCCTAGCTAGCGACTGGACATTAACCATGATCTTCTATCTTTATGTTTAAACTTTGACTTGATGTGAGCTTACCCTGAGCTGACAAATGTTGGTCTTATTACAGGGAGTAACTATAAACACATTTTCCATGGGACAGCAATGGTATCCTTTAATATACGCAGGGAATGCCCCCAATATTTCTGGGGGCTTCTCTTCAGAGGAGGCAAGGTGACATACTAATGTTTTCAGATATCCTTATATAGAGGTTTTAGTTTCTTCAATGTTTTCTGGAATCAATGGTTGATGACAAGAAATGACAAATTGATTCCAAAATATCGGAAAAGATTTAAAAAAAAATGATTTTTATAAACTTTTTGAACTCACTGGTATATATTCTTCTGAAACCAAAATTCTGGATTTTGCTGTATGCATTCCTCAGGCAATGTTATCCAGATTCTTTGGATCCCGAAAAAGTTGAAGGAAAGATAGTGCTTTGTGACGCATACGATGAAAGTTTAGCAGTGGTCTCAGCCGGAGGTGCTGGTGTCATACTAAGTTCAGATTTCATTGAGGAAGACATTGAGCAAGCAAAAAAGTATCTTCTTCCTACAACAATGTTCCCAACTGCAGAAGTAAACAAGATAAAGTCCTACATCAACTCCACAAGGTAATTGGATTACATAATTACTTTAAACAGTTTTGAACAAGGGTAAGTCTTTAATGCAACCAAGGAACTTTATACATCCCCAAAACTACCTAAGATTTAACATTCTAACCCATGAATTTAACTGTGATACTCTGAAATAAGTTTTTGGATTCAGTAAGATAATAATCATGTTGGTATAGCCAAATCTTGTGGCATGTGATTTTGTATATGGTAAGGCAAAATTCATAACATAATGTCCACTCTGAATTAAGTCTTCCAATATCTACCTTTTCAGTTTTCAGTCACTTTGGAATTTTGATAAAATTCTAAAGACTTATAATAGGTTGGCTATTGCACAGTAAGTTTTTGTTACAATAATGAACCTCTTTTCTTCATTTGCATTTGAATCGTTTCTGTATTCTGTTGCAGCTCTCCTCTTGCAAAAATATTAAGAACCGTTACTCCCAATGGTGCCGTAGCGACTATAGTGGCTTATTTCTCATCCAGAGGTCCAAGTCCAGTTATACCAAGTTTACTCAAGGTGACATTCTCGAACCCAGACTGACAATCGAAAGCTCTGTTTTATGTATTGTGTGATTACATTAACTAATTGATCTCATTGTCCTGTTACAAGCCTGACATCACTGCCCCTGGAGTGAATATCCTGGCTGCTTGGTCCAAGGTTGCACCACTCGTAAGTGACTCAGGGGATACGAGGTTTGTGGATTTTAACATAATTTCTGGAACATCCATGGCCTGTCCTCATGCCACAGCAGCTGCAGTCTATGTCAAGTCCTTTCATCCTGATTGGTCTCCTGCTGCTATTAAGTCTGCTCTCATGACCACAGGTACCATATGACTTTTCAATATAAAATCTTTTCTAGTTAGAATCAAAGAACTATATAATCCACCTAGTTGATTTGATAAATAAGTTATAATAGAGAAATGTCACCCCTAGAGAGACATAGTTACAGTTTTCCTAGTTGGATTTTTCAGTAGTTTAAGTGTTAGAGATCTATAGTCCAACGAATTTGGAGCAAAGCTGTGGGGAATGATGAGTTTCATACTATAAGCCAAGCTTCCATTCACTAGCTGTGAGGACAAATGGAAATAGGATCTCCAGGAGTAACACAAATAGACTTCTCTGAAATGGTATTGAACAATTCAAGAAGAAATGGCAGAGTGCTCTGAAATGAACAGTTAATAAGATACAGTGCTTGCCAGGGTTTTGCAATTAGGATACCAAATTAAGGAAATCTGATTTTTGAGAAGACTGGGAATCAAGTGTGCTTGAGCTCGAACCAAAATAGTACAAAAATGATATTTAAGAATCAAGTGACTCATTTTTATGGTCATATTACAGATTGATGATGTGGACTACTGTAATCTATAATCAGCAATAGCTTCTTATCTTCTTTCAAATGCTGATCGAAATAATTATTTTGTATCTTTTCTGTATGCTATAATCTGGGTTATCTATATAAGGAACTATTGGGTTTTAATCTTATCATTCATTGTGCGATGGACCACAAAATGTGATTTGAAATGTTAATTTTCGATCATATTTGTTAAATTTATCTGGAAGTCTTTTTATTTATTACATTCAATATGTTTTGCAGCTCATCCTTTGAATGATAAGCTCGATGGCAATGAAGATGCAGAACTTGGATATGGGTCTGGCCTCATTGATCCAGTGAGGGCCATGGACCCGGGGCTTGTGTATGATGCAGATGTAAATGATTACATCAACATGATGTGCAGCCAGGGTTACAACACTACAGCATTGCGTTTGGTGACAGGAGACAACAGTGCCTGCTCCTCCAACGTAACTAATAATAAACTTAGAGGAGTGAGGCAACTCAACTATCCGTCCATGATGGTTCTTCCTAAGGCAAACACATCATATTCTGTTACATTTCCTAGAATAGTGACTAATGTAGGACCTGCAGATTCTACATACCAGTCTGTGATAATTGCACCCTCTGGAGCGGATGTCGAAGTAACACCAGATACCCTATCTTTCACATCTGTCAACCAAAAGTTGTCATATACTGTGAAAGTTAGCGGTGGAGGTCTACCTGAGAAAACCATGCTAGCAGGTGCATTAACTTGGAACTATGGCAAGTACAGTGTAAGAAGCCCAATTGTTGTATATCCTTTTCATGTTAGGAAAAGGGGATTTTAGTTTGATTATTAGTTCTACTTATGGTTTATTATCATTCATATTGATGATGGGTCACTTTTTTTCATAACATTTATTATCATTTGTCTTGATATTGGATCACAAAGAATGAGTTCAAGTTTAGATTCAATTCTTATTAGTTTATTTTGTGCGAAAATTTTCTTTTACAAAAAAATATGATTGCATGAACATCAACATCTTGCTTCATCCAACCCTTGGGTAGCAATATTGTCATGTAGTAGTTTGATAATTAATTCTACTTATGGTTTATTATCATTCATCTTGACGATGGTTCATTCTTTTGATAGATTTTTATTATCATTTGTCTTGATATTGCATCACAAGGAGGGGGTCCAAGTTTAGATTCAATTATTATGCAGTTTATTTTGTGAAAAAATGCTTTGTTACATTAATTTATAATTGTATGAACATAAACATCTTAACTTCATATAACTCTTGGGTAGCAATATAATGTGATGAAGGAGCACACCCAGGTCTGCCCCCCCTACAAGCTCATACTCACACAACACAGGATGAAACGACAAAATGAAGCAAACACTTTCTTGTATTAATGAAAATGATATTACATAATTACAATGACATGATATGGGCTATCTCACTACAGTCGTCTACTAAATTGCAAATCTAAGCTTTTGCTCTCAACTCTACACTGGAAGTTATTCTTGCACTTCCTATTTTCTCCCTGTGCTTGTATTCCTTCAATGCTTATATCTCCATCTAATTCTCCAGGTCGGCTTTGACATTCTCCATACCTCATGTCATAGTTTACATTATTGTCCAATTAGCATTCAAAACCTCCAGACCGTTATCTCATTACTAGCAGCTCCCTGAGTCGGCCAATGAATATGTATTCCACAACAATGATGTGGAATGCATTCAATATCGCTTCGCTAGGTTTCATAGCCAAAATTGCCATCCAATATTGTTGACAGTTCATTTCCTGCCATAGAAATGTCGCCAAGACTCCAACTCATCTCCCCCGGAAACCACCATGTCACTTCGATAAAGCTCTTATCAGAGTGTCACCAACACTTAGTAAGATCTCACACCGAACCGAATATGTCTTCTCGACATCACCATCTTTAGAATGTCAAACAGATTTTGGAAGATCCCTCATCGAACCACGTATCTCTCCCTGACATCTCCACCACCACATCATCGATGAGACTCGCCTTATCAAAGAGACCCGAGAGTATCTCCCATTGAAACCATAAGGTCACCTTGATATTGCCTCATTGGAGAGACTCACCAACATCTCCCAACGATAACCTGGAGTAACCCCGCCGAAAATATCTAACAGTCTGTTGGAATGTCCATGAGACATTCACGAATGTCTCACCAACTAGCATGACTCTCGTCGACATATCCCTACTGTGTCGTTATAACTACCACTCACCATCAGAATGTCGAAGAGACATAGAGAAAAGTCTCGCCGATGGCCATTAGTCACGCTGATAAGCCAAATAGACTGAATGCCGAATGAACATAAGGTGTGAACCCCATATCTATAACTCGATGTCGATCACACACAAAATTTTCAAGCCCTTACTAGAATTAAAATAACTAGATCGATGCAAGATTGCTTTTCACCCTAGATGCTCCTGCATCAGACACCCAGGGTAGGAAAGAAATGCTTCAAAAACATTTGTGGATCTGATGCTCATTCAGAATCCATCTTGCCGCCTTGTTCACCTACACCTTCTTTCTCAAATGTCCTCATAACTTGATGTCTCTACCATCTTTCATTCTTCCTCACTTTCTCCCTCTTTTCATAGAATTCATCTCCCACTAGTATTCATTATAAAATTTTGAAAATCCATAATCATCAATTTCTTCTTCTTCAAAAGAATAATATGACTCATACATTACCTTATTCTCTTTTACTGTTGCAACCATTTGGTAGTCATTACTTTTCTCTGCACTCAACCTCCTGGATATGGAATCAACTCCACTAGATCTTGAACACCTCCTCCAAATATATTTCTCATTCACCTCTAATCTTGTGGGATTCAACCCACTATAATCTATTCACTTCCACCAATTTGTACCTGCACTTGACTCTACAACACCATACAAGTCCTTTGCATACCAATCATCCCTCATACATTCTAACTTATCCATCTTAACATGAGAAACATTATGTATCACCTCCTATTCTAGTAATACTACATCCATGTGTTGAACATCACCCTTGGGTACAACACTGTACTCCTTTTTTTGTATACCTTCTAAAAGACATTTTTTAGCTATAATCACTTCCTCCTCTATAATCACACTAATGTTAGCAGTATAACCAAAGGTCTCTTCCTTTCCTCCTTGTATCAAACTATCTATCACACCAATCTCCTTATCACATAAGAAGTCATCAACCAATGCCAAGGCACGACCACCAAACAACTCATCATTCTTCCTAGCTTTTCCTTATGTCTAGCTATAGTACTTTCATCTACCAATGCATTCACTATTGCAACATCCTCATTTACATCAATATTATCATGCTCAAAATCAGCTTCAACAAAAATTTCAACCTCCTCAGATCTAGCCATCCCATTCGTATCCTGCAAACTAGAATCCTCTATGAATTCACAAGATGCAAGTTTTACATTTCCTTTAACCGCTACCACTTGGGTTTCTTCTTCTTCACGGACCTTTGTCTCTTTTTATTCTTCTGTGACTGCTACCACCTCTGGATCTTCATCCTTTCTATCCTCAGTGACTTCGTCTATCACAACATCCTTTTTCCCACTACCAAATGCCATTTTCTTTATTGTTGTATTGAACAACTTCTCTATCCCTGCGACCTCTTCCTCAAGAAACTCTTGGTCTTCATTAGGTTCTTCAACGAACACCAGATCCTCATACATCACTACACACTTTGTTTAAATTGCAACACCATCAACTGTTGCAATTCTTTCATTGTTGTCAACATCACTCAAACAAAAATCAGATTTGGTGCTAACCTCATCAAAATATGATATTCTTCTCTTCCTTACTACTGCAACAAAACTCCGAGCTTCCTCATATTCACCTGTTCCATTCAGATCATTCATAAGAAAATTAGAATCACCAATTAACTTACAAAATGTAATTTTTTCATCCCCTTTAACTTCGGCATCCTCTTCTTCAATGTTCGTTTTGTTGTTGCTACAACCTCTGCATCTTCAACCTTCATGTCTGCTAATAAATATCCTTCAATTTCAGGTTTTGGATCCTCAACCTATTCATTCTCATACTCTTCCTCAGTGTCACATGCATGACACTCTGCTACATCCTCTCGCATTCTTGCAATCAAAACATCATTAGAAAGATAAAATTTATCTTCAACTCTTGTCTTCTTTTGTTTCCACCCTCTTATCTTGTCCTCCAATTCATAGAATTCTCGTTGCATCTCTCTTATTTCCCTTTCTTGAAATCTCCTTTCGATTTTCTCTAGTCTGGGAATCCTCATAATCCATCTAATGAAAATACCATTTCTCTTTTCCATTTCTAGGCTTCTCAAGGCCATAACAACACAAAGCCTCTATCTTCAAGTTTCACAAATGTAAACTACCTCTAGTTCAGTGATCTATTTACCAATCTTCAACACCTTTAGGTGTTATCCACACACTCTAAATGCTCTAATAAATCTTTAAACCCTCAAGTTTTGCATCTATGAACTACCTCACATTCGATGATCAGTTCACAATTGCAAGAAATATCTCACTCGCACAACCATCCTCTACCCAACAAAGACTCTGAAAGATGCTTCCTCTACCCACCTTCTTGCAGTGGAGGAACTCTACACCTTCTACCTAGCTTTATCCTTGATGGAGGATAGTAGTTATAGACCCTCTTTCATGCCTACAACAAATAGGGTTTCCACAACTCTTTCTCTTGATGCATACTCTGCACTCTCAAGATCTTTAGGCTTCAACCCACACTCACAGGTCCTACTGCAACTGCCTCACATTTGACGCTTTGTTACAGACCCAAGACAACTTGCTCTGATACCATTGATGAAGGAGCACACCCAGGTCTGCCCCCCCTACAAGCTCATACTCACACAACAACGTAGGATGGCATGAAAAAATGAAGAAAATTATTTCTTGTATTAATGAAAACAATATTACAAAATTACAATGCCATCATATGGGCTATCTCACTACAATCGTCTAGAAAATTGCAGATCTGAGCTTTCGCTCTCAACTCTGCACTAGAAGTTATTCTCACGCTTCCTGTTCTCTCCTTGTGCTTGTATTCCTTCAGCGCTTATACCTCCATCTAGTTCTCCAAGTTGGCTTTGAAATTCCCCATACCTCATTCGTAGTTTACATTATCGTCCAATTAGCATTTGAAACCTTTGAACCGTTATCTCGTTATTATGAGCTCCCCGAGTTGGCCAATGAATATGTATTCCACAACAACGATGTGGAATGCATCAAATATCACTTCTCCAAGTGTCATAATCAAACTCACCATCCATAGTCGTTGATCATTCATTTCCTGCCATCAGAATGTCTCCAAGACTCTGACTCATCTCCCCCTAAAACCACCATGTCACAAATTGATAAATCTCTTGTCAGAGTGTCGCCAAGACTTAGCAAGATCTCACACTGAACCGAATATGTCTTCTCAACATCACCATCTTTGGAATGTCAATTTTTTTTTTGGAAGATATCTCATCAAACCACGTATCTCTCCCCAACATAACCACCACTAGATCATCAATGAGACTCACCTTGTCGAAGAGACTTGGGAGTATCTCCCATCGAAACCATAAGGTCACCTCGATATCGCCTCATTGGAGATACTTACCAACATCTCCCAACAATAACCTGGAGTCACCCCAATGTAAATATATCATAGTCTGTTAGAATTTCAATGAGACATTCATGAATGTCTCGCTGACCAGCATGACTCTTTCCAACACATCCCTATTGCATCCTTATCACTAGCACTCGCCATCAGAATATCAAAGAGACATGGAACAAAGTCTCACCGACGACCATCAGTCACATCGATAAGCCAAATAGAATGAACACCAAATGAACATAAGGTGTAAACCTTGTATCTGAAACCCGATGTCAATAATACACAAAACTGTCAAGCCCTTACAAGAATTAAAATAACTAGATCAATGAAAGATTATTTTTTTACTTGGATGCTCCTACATCATAATGTCTTGTAGTACTTAAAAATTTCTTACAATGTTCTTTCGTATACTATAATTTATATATTTGCATCTTTCTCCTATGGGAGATTAAAGTGACAAAGGAGATACCTAAACCAACAATAATAGGTTTTGGGCACTAATAGATACACTCAAGAGTAATTGTGTAGAGTTCATTTTTTTTATCATTAGCTTTTTAGTTTTTAATTGTTTATTAACAAATTATGTATTGTGTAATTCCATTCAAGGGCTAAGAGCTAACAATTTTGGTTGTACTAATAGAATAAGAATATTTTCAAAGAAGTAAAAATCTAGTGAGAAGTGGAATCCCCTTTGATGAGCTTTGTAAGTTAAAATATGATGGAACCTCTAGATACAATCCATCTTTGGAAAGGGATGGTTTTGTTTTAAAGGACTCTAAAGTTAGCATGGTTGTAATTGAGAAATTAAATTATAGTTAGGTTCAAGATTAAATTAAATTAAATGATGAGTTAATTAGAAAGAATTGTAATGAGAGTATGTAGACTATAAAAAATAGAAGTATTGGAATGAAAAACAAGATGTAAAAATGGAAATGGTATAAAAAAAAAAACTTGACACCAAAATATATAGCTCATTTCCTAGGATGCTTTTGTGATGCATGGGTTTTGTGTGATGCATTGTAGTCCTTATATGTTGAGCTATTCCAATCTTGTGCTATTGTCTAGGGAAGTTGCAAAATTTTAATAGAAAATAAGGACATTAAAAATAATAATAAAGGAGACCCAATGATATAGAGATTAATTTAAACTAAATCGAATAAATAAAATAATAAAATCGCAATAGAAAAGAAAAAAGAAAATGAAACCTCAATGTTGTTGTAGTATTCCAAACATTTATAGCTAGAACAAAAAATATGGCCGGGATTGCTTGGGAGCTTACCAAGAATGATCAAGATCCTAATTTGGTCGTTTGAACTTCATGGAAAATCATATAGAAAATGGAGATTAGAAAAGGGTGTGCTCTTTTCCATGCATTTTAGACTAAGAGTAACAAATTAAAATCAAACTATGAATATTGAATCCTAGGTCTACAAGGATTGATAAACTAGTGTGTGTATGATATTGGATAAAGGATAGTGGTTGATGTAGGAGCATCCATGGTGAAGGGAAATATTCATCAAGAAAAAAGAGGGCATTTTATTTTGATTTTCCTAAGGTTTGGTATTTTATGTTATTGGAGAAATAGCTTGCAATATTTGGCCAAAATAATATTTTAAATAAATTTTTCTTTATTAAAGTTGCAATTTTTGGTGTTGGAGATAGTTGTGGAGGCAATTTTGAAAATTGAAAAATCAAATAGGAAATTTGGGCGTGGATTTTTGGGAGATACACTCTATGACAACTCATTTATTATTCCTTAAATTTAGCAATGGAAAGAGGCACCCAAGATAAATAGTTGGTTGATTTTTGCTTTTTTTGGGTCCTATTGAGTGGAGTGGGAGTCCTAGTTGTCAACCAATTGTGGCAATTTCATGGAAATGGGTTCAAAGATGCATTTTAACATTTTAATATGTTCATTTAATGCATTTATGAGGATTTTAACCAGGTTGAACATGGAAGAATAGATGCTACAGAAAATGGAGATAGTGGAGGCATCATTGGAGGTTACTTGACAATTTTTGAATTCATTATTCTTCTAGATTTTTGGGGAAAAAGAGAGATGGGTGTGGCTTCTCTTGGGGAGAGGATAAAAGGAAAAAAAATTGTAGGATTTTGGAAGTGTTGCAGCAGCAAATGGATTATGATATCTATGATTCAATATTAGAAAATTTGGTTGTGGAAGAAGGCAGATTCAAGGGTTAATTTTGCAGTGTAGGAAGGTGATTTGGAGAAGAGGATCTTGTAGCTTTTTTTTGATGTTGTTTGTTGTTATTATAGAAGATTCAAGTACATTTTGTAATGATTTTATTCATCCTATATGGCTGCACAAACTCATGTAGTCAGATTTTGTTGAAGTTGTGAAACTCTATTGCAAGTTAAATAAAGAAGATTAATTATGTAGTTGCAATTTTTTACCTCATGTTTGATGTTGCATAAGATGTTGTTGTGAGTTTTTGAATGAGGGTTGGATGCCCTTTCATCAGTGGTATTAGAGCAAGAGTTCCTGAGTGTGCAAGCAGAAACACCGATGTGACGCAGTTTGTACTAGAACATGTAGTGTGTGTGATTTGTGTGTAGACATATCATCAGATGTGATGCAGTCTATACCAGAGAGGATGGGATGGATCATGAGAAGGCCCATAAGAATTATTTGTGTGAACATTACTGGGAATAAGGTGAAAATATGAAGTACTGTGAAGAGTTTGAAAAGCTCCAAGTTGAAGCAGATGTATTGGAAAAGATAATTAAGCAGAAAGTGGGAATACGAGGAGAGATATGGGAAGAAGAATATTCTCTTGAAAGAGGATAGTGAAAAGAAAAGAAGCATAAGGGGAGGATGGAGAAAGAAAGAAGAGAAAATGGTCACTCAAGATCACAAATTTAATGGTAATTTTAAAGATTTTTTTTTTATTTGAAAATGTTTTGTTTGTAGGATTTAGCAAGGACAAGGAAAATGGTGAAAAGAAGAAGGATACCACAGTAGAAAAAGAGGTATCATTTAATTATGTTAGTGAAAATTTACATGCAAGAGTTAGAAATTTGTGGATGATGTTGTAGCTATTTAGAGAATGGATTTTGATAGTCCTAGATTTGACAAAGGGAATGATGAAGAAAAAGATAGTCTCCTATTGAAAGAGGAGATAAGAAAAATTGAAAAATTATTTTAGGAAGAAATTATAGAAGAAGATGATGAAAAGAAAGAGGTTGCAGTTGATACATGCCTCTTTGAAGGAGAAAAAGTTGCAAAAGTGAGCAAGGGGAAGAAAATAGAGGTAATTGTTGATTTATCGAAGTTTGTCCATGTTGCTAATGAAGCTAATTTTTGCAAGGGTGAAATGGTAAAAGGAAGTGAAGAGAAAAATATGGTAAGGTGTAGCAATAACATGTTACAAGTTGAAATACATCAAGGTATGATGAATTTTGTTGACATAGAAGAAGAAGAGGGTGAAGGAGAAATAGGTGAGAAAGATGTGCAAATAGAATTCATTGATTTTCATGAATTAGTTAATGTTGATTTGTGTGTAGGTGTTGAGAATGATAAATTGGGATTGAAAGATGAACCATGGTATAGCGAGGCGAATTTCATGAGGGGGAGAAAGAGAGGAGAGATGAAGGAAGAGATTGGAAGTTTCAGAGCATGGTCAAGAAGAAGAAACATGTTGATAAGGAAGAAATATGGATGAAGAACAAGCACATGATCTATAAATGTTTATGAGTTCAACTTATGAAACATTTCAAATTACCTTGGGTGTCTAATGCAGGAGCATCCATGGTGAAGGGAAATCCTCATCAAGAAAAAAGAGGGCATTTTACTTTGATTTTCCTAAGGTTTGGTATTTTATGTTTTTGGAGAAATAACTTGCAATATTTGGCCAAAATAATATTTTAAATAAATTTGTCTTTATTAAATTTACAATTTTTGGTGTTGGAGATAGTTGTGGAGACAATTTTAAAAATTGAAAAATCAAATAGGAAATTTGGGCATGGATTTTTGGGAGATACACTCTATGACAACTCATTTATTATTCCTTAAATTTAACAATGGAAATAGGCACCCAAGATTGAGTTGGTTGTTTTTTTCCTTTTCGGGTCTTGTTGAGTGGAGTGGGAATCCTAGTTGTCAACCAATTTTGGAAATTTCATGGAAATGGGTTCAAAAATTCCTTTTAACATTTTAATATGTTCATTTAATGCATTTATGAGGATTTTTACTAGGTTGAACGTGGAAGAATAGATGCTATAGGAAATGGAGATAGTGGAGGCATTATTGGAGGTTACTTGACAATTTTTGAATTGGTTATTCTTCTAGATTTTTGGGGAAAAAGAGAGGTAGGCGTGGCTTCTCTTGGGGAGAGGAGAAAAGGAAATTTTGTTGCAGGTTTTTGGGGGTGTTGCAACAACAAATGAATTATGATATCCATGATTGAACATTAACAAATTTGGTTGTGCAAGAAGGCAGATTGAAGGGTCAATTTCACAGTGTAGGAAGGTGATTTGAAGAAGAGGAGCCTGTAGCTTTTCTTTGATGTTGTTTTCTATTATTATAGAAGATTCAAGTATGTTTTGTAATGATTTTATTGAGCCTATATGGTTGCACAAACTCATGTAATCAGATTTTTTTGAAGTTGTGAAACTATGTTGCAAGTTAAATAAAGAAGATTAATTATGAAGTTGCAATTTGTTTTACCTCATGTTTGATGTTGCATAAGATGTTGTGATTTTTTGAATGAGGGTTGGATTCCATTTCATCAGTGGTCCTCTAAAATATTTTTTCAAAGAGGAATAAGAGAAATGATATAAAAAGAAATCTTGTACCACTATGAAAACAAGAATGAAAAATTGCTTAGCAACATTACCAACCAAGTGATATACAAAAACTGAGAGTATAGAGATGTTAGTGTGATGCACCAATACTTTATCTTGAGAAAGCTTCAACAATGGAGTGTGCAATCAAGAGATAAGAGACCAAAATAATTCTTGGTGGTATTTGTGATATCAGAAATGTTTGACATATTCTAAGCAATTAAAATGCAATGGAAAACATAATGAAACACCTCAAAATTAGCCTAAGGAATTTGTAAAATGCAAAGAGGAAAGTGTTAAATGAAGACAAATAGATATACCTTCCTTCTTGCAGCTGAAACTCCTTGGTTGGCCCTTGATATGGATTGATTTGTATGATCCTTGATGGCTCTTGATGTGGCTAAATGGAGGATTTGACTATGTGCTTGAATGCAAATGTAAATGGATGAAATTGATGGCTAGATGAGTGCACAAAATGGCAGCATTTAGTTGCAAAATGGCTAAGTCCCTCTTTTTGCCTTAGAGGAGGGGGTATTTATAGAGGAACTTGAATTCTCTAGAGAATTCAATGGTTGAGATTTATCCAACAAGGTTAAGATGAAGGGCTAAGGTGAGTTGAGGACTCACAAGCCCTCACATCTTGACATGTGGAATGTGAGATGGCTAAGGGTGAGATGATGTGTAGGTGATGTGGAAGGGAGGTACATGATGTGGAGGAAGGACAAGTGCCTTCCAAGTACTTTGATGTGACCTTTCAATGATCACATGGGGAGGGGGAAAGCTTTGGGAGAATAAAAGTGAATGTTAAATTCACAATGATTGGAAGAATCTAGTGGATAAGACAAGGTTCCCAAAAGGTGGGAATTTGTCACATGTGACTTGATGTGACAAGTCAGATTCTAGAAGATGCATGGGAAAACGAGATTCTAGGAATAGTAAAAGTGAATTAAAAATTCACACGGGGAAGAGAGGAGCCTAGGGTGAATAAAAAGGATTTAAAAATTCCTTGGGGGATGGGGAGAGTTGACTAAGGTACTAATTAGGTTTGACTAATCAGTAATTAGAGGATAATTAGGGGTTAATGAGGATTAGAAGCCACTTTGCAAAAGTTGAGGATGTGACACATCCTAATCAAGGATTAGGCATGTGCACATCCTTAATGAAGATTAGAGATGGATTAGGATTAGATGAAAATGACATGTGAGGAATATTTATTTAATTCATTCGATGAAAAGAGGATTAAAGATATTAATTAAATAATAATAATATTACTTAATTAACTCAAATAAGAGGATGTTTAGACGAAAAGGATAAATTTGGATAAATTAAGGTCCAAATTTGGATGTCTACATTTTGCCCCTCTTTGAGATGGTGTTACGAAGTAGCATCATTTCAAAGAATATTAAAATATAGAACCCAGAAGGAGATGGTTAGATTGAGAAGGATGCCCCAGTCATCAAACAGATGACTAAGAAGAAATATGATGGAGGTGAAGATGAAGATTAGGGATAAGGATGCCCCCTCGAGAGGACATGCGGGTTCAAGAGAACACAAATGTGCTCTTGAAATGGATGAGATGATGAAATGGGAGATGAGGAAGAGGATGAAAAGGTGACAGGAGGTTGGGAAACAAAAATGGATGCAAAGACGAAGATGATGTTGCCCCAGTCAAGGTACAAGCCAAAAGGGGTTGAGGATGGATGGAGTGTTGTCAATGAGGATAGGGAAGGATACATCCCAATGAGTGGTATTGATGAGGGAAGGATACATCCCAAAACACCACTAAAGGATAGGGAAGAGTACCTCCCGATGATGATGATGAAAGTGTTGTTGACGAGGGAAGGATACATCCCAAACAACGCCGAAGGGATATGGAAGAATAAAAGGGGATGATGATGAGGATGATTGGATTGAAGCGTGTAACAAGGCTAAGGACGGGACCAAGGATGTGATTAGATGATTCAGGCTAAATGGAATGGATGGGGATTGGGTAGAGATGTGTGATGAGGATGAAGGAGGAATGGATGGGGGGATTTTGATAGATGATAGAAATGAAATGCAATCCTAATGCAATTTGCCATCTTCGGAGCACTGATTTTTGCTATAGCATAAGACACCAAGTGCCAGGGTATGTGGAACCAAGGCATATTAGTGTCTAATGAATGAAACAAACACGACAAACAAGAAGGCTATCCCAACACCCCAAAGTCGCCATGACTTTGGTCGAGCCAAGTATTGGAATAACCACAAGCACACGAGGATGCCCCAGCGTAACACAAGACCACAAAGATCTTGGTGGGTACTATGTGGGACAACCAAGAAGACATAAACAAACAAAAGATCAAGATATGCCCCTATGTGGACTAGTCAAAGCACACCATGATATGATGGATCAAGGCGATCGTGACAAGTGATGATAGGGAGCTCAAATGATAAACAAAAGCCAAAAGTATCAAAAGATAGCAATCAATTTCAAATGTCTGTTGCCATAGGATCAAGGGGATGGATGGGATTGATGAGGTCTGTTAGGAAGGATGCATCCTGTTGAGACCGATGATGGATACTAAGCTAAAAGATCGATATGACGTAGGATATTCAAAACTGATTGGATTTGTTGGTACAAGTGGGCCTCATTTGTGAAGAACTGGCTAGATAAGGGCATAGCTTGATGACATGACACAAGGAAGATAAGACATGAGACTGACACACCCTAAAGACCTAGGGGCTCGGGGGCCGATCAAAGATTAGCCTAGCCTATGTGAAAGCGCAGAGCCCTCGTAGTTCGGTAAAAAGATGTCGACTGACCATGGATAAAAGTAGAAAGAGGATGATGAATGATGATGACAGATGACAAGGAATGGAGAGACAAAAGCCAAGACTAATGATAGATGATATAGGAGTGGACGGAGAAAGTAGAAAGGCCGATGCTAGATGATAGAGGAGCAGATGGACAAAGTAGAAAGACCGATGCTAGACAATAGAGGAGCAGATGGACAAAGAAAAAAGAACAATGCTAGACGATAGAGGAGCCCCGAGGGCAGATCAAGTGATCGACCTTGCCTACATGAAAGCGCAGGGGCAACGTAGTTTGACCAAAGACCAAAGGCAAACAATGGATAAAGGATGATGATAGGATAAGTGGATAAAAATATGGGACCGTTATGATGAGATTGGATAAACCTATTGAATTGGATAGAATGATGACGATCACATAAAGCTCAGGGATGGGATAGTTATCCAAATCATTAAAATGACTTGGGAGGATGGTATGATGGGGAGATGAATATTGAGAAAGGATAAAAGATTGAAAAGATGTGTAAAAGAAGCAGAAGTGATGGCGATGAGATAAATGGCATTGGGTTGCATGGAAGGAGGCCTATAGCCAAATACCAATGACAAGGGATTGTGAGATGGGATGAGGATAAAGATGAAAGAATGGATAGAGATATAGGGATGAAGGATGGGAGGGATTGTTTGGATGGATAGGAATATAAGGATTGGGAGACGGAAGGGATGCTAGGATAGATGGATACAAAGATAAGGATGGGGAGATGGAAGGGATGTTATGATAGATGATGTCTCCAAGGACTATGTCACAAAGGAAGCAGATGCCCCCACTCTAGATATGTCATATATGATGAGTCATGAAGGATGGGATATGGTGGATGGAGGGATGTAAGGACCCAAAATGGATGGAGTAGATAAAGGGAGAATATGGGCAGTTGTTTTGAGGCGATACGATAGAGGAGAAGGGATGGCAACATATGATCTAGTGGGTTGATGGGAAGAGGCGGCATTTCTTTTGGAAAAGGCTTGTTGAGGAGGTACAGAGGTTGTACCAACATCTTTAGATTGTGAGTCTTGGGAAATAGGTCCAAGACCTTGCATGCAAATTTGTTCTTTGACTTAGATGGGCTCTAAAATACCTTGCTCATGAATGCCTAGACCTCTTCCTTGATAGTTCATTTTCTTGAGCATGCGATCCATGATAGGATTTGTGTTATTCTGAAAACATGATGCGAGTCCATTATTAGGTGGAGGATGATGGGTGGTATATACACTGTGTTTTTCTTCTGTGAGGAGGCCACCATGAAAGAATGTGAGGGTACCAAGGGGATATGCAAGTGGTGTGGGGATAGTAGTTTTAGGCAATGATGGGGGATCATGAGAGGGAGATGATGGGATAGCAACATTTGGATGGGTGATATCAAGAGAGGGATTATGGGATATGATAGGATCTGGAGTTGTGGTAGTGGGCTCATGCGATGGAGATGGAGCGGTGGAAGCTTGAATAACAAGGGGATCATGGGATGGAATGGATGGGGGACTGTGATCTTGAGGTGGACTAGATGAGATGGTAGGATCTTGATCTAGAGAAGGGGATATGTTGACATGCTTTGGATTAGGCTCTTGGCATGACTCATCGTGTGCGAGAGGCATGATAATGGAGTCTTGGTGGGACTCTTCAAGTGGGGAAGATGGAGGGATGGAAAATTCAAAACATTCATTGGAATGGATTTTAGTGACACTAGGAGTGGAAGAAGTGGATTGGATTAGGGTGTTTTCAATGGGTTCAACAACTCTTGGAGTAGGAAGTGGGTGTTCAATGGATTCGGTAGATGTGATGGTAGGAGATGGGGGCTCAGTGGATTTAGAGGATGTGATGGTTTCAATAGTTTGAGTGGTGCTAGGGGTGGTCTCATCAATGATAGGTGTTGGGTGGAGAAGAGTCTCATCTCTAATGACCGTGGATGATGGGTTGGGATGGCATGATTCCATAACTTCAAGGTTTGGAGTGGGAGATGTCTTCTTTGTTATAAGTCCTTGGAGAACTTCTAGAGTGAAGAACTTGAATGCTCTAGGTTGAGATGGCGTGGTAGGAGTGGACGAAGGATTATGAACTGGTGGACTAGGATTAGATGGGGGAATGAGATTGGATGCAAGAATTGGAATAGATCGGGGGTTAAGATTAGATGAAGGGTTAAAAAATGGTGAATTAGGACATGAGGATGCGGGTGGTGGATTGTAGTACGGGTATGGGGATGGTGGATTAGGATGGGAAGATTGAGGTGGTGGATGGAGATATTGAACTGCGGATGTCGGATTAGGATAAGTTGATGTGGATGTTGGATTAGGATACGAAGGTACGAATGTAGGATTAGAGTGAGCAGATTGGCATGGAAGATTAGGGTAGAGGGTATATGCGGATGAAGGATTTAGATAGGAGGATGTGGATGGGGGATTAGGATAGGGGTATTGAGATGGTAGACTAGGATAAGAGGATGCGGGTGTTGGATAAGAGGATGATGTAGATGAAGGGTATGATGGATATGACGGATATCCCTTGTCAAAGGTAGCATAAGCAACACGATTAGGCATGGATGAAGACATAAAGGGATAACTCGAGGGGGTGATTGGATTTTGGAAAGTGGGTGGAGAAAGCTTACTAGCAATGATAGTGTCAAGGGGATCTATGTCACATTCTTCTTGATCAACAAGACTTTCATTATCATTGTCAATGTAATTAGGGTTTCCCTTGACCACTATTGATGGAGGATAAGGATTCATGATGGTGAAAGGATAAAGAGGATGGATGAAATATTTTGGATGGGATCAGACTAAAGCTCAAATCGGGATTTTGGTCAAGCTCAGATCAAGACTGGACTAAAGCTCAGATTAGGATGATTGGATGATGCAATGGGATTGATTATGACGATAAGATTTGATTATCAAAGGATGATTGCGACACCAAATCTAATTCAAGATGGAAGTAGATTGATTGGGTCAAAGGTTATTGGATAGGAATGCGATTAGATTGGATAAGATCAATCGATGATTGATAAGACAAACTGAGGGATCAGATAGGATGATGAAAGGGACTATAAACCTTATTCAGAGATTACCTTAGGTGACGTAGGATATTGATTGATCGGATTAAAGGATGAGTGAATGATTACAACACCGAATCCACTTTGAGATTGAAAATGGATTGATTGGGCCGATGATGATGATTGACTTAGGACTGATGACAATCCTAAGTGGATGTTGATGATGACAATCAGATCAGACACTTAGGTCAATTTGGATAATAACCCGAGATGAAGTTCAAGGGATTTGGATGGGGGAAATGATGATTTGATTGGAGAAATGGATGAACAAATACTCAAAATGAGCAAACAATTGATCGAGATGGATGAACAATTACTTGGAACGAGTAAATGACTACTAAGAACGCATGAATGACTCTCAGAACGAGAAGTTGAAAGCTCAGAATGAATGATAGATTACTCAGAATGAGTAGATGATTGATCGGGATTGTACAACGAGAGTTCGAAATGATTGAAGGTGGTGTGAAATGGATGAATGTTTACTTGGAACGAGTAAACGGATGATCTGAACAACTAAACGGGAGTTTGGAATGATGAAATGGGGTGTGAAACGGATGAATGTTTACTCAGAACAAGTAAACGAATGATCAGAACGACTGAATGAGAGTTTAGAATCATGAAATGAGGTGTAAAATGGATGAATTTTTACTCGGAACGAGTAAACAGATGATTAGAACGATAGAATGAGAGTTCAGAATGATGAAAGGATGTGTGAAATGGATGAACATTTACTCGGAACGAGTAATCGAATGATCATAATTGCTAAACCAAAGTTTGAGATGATAGATGAAGGTCCAAAATATATGAGTGTTTACACAAAACGAGTAAACGAATGATTGAAAAGGGAGAACAACTGTTCAGAATGGATGAATGAGAGGTTGAAATGACTAAAGCTCAGATTAGGGTTTTGGTTAAGCTCAGATTGGGATTAGATTAAAGCTTAGATTAGGATTGGGTTGAAGATGAGAATGATTGGAGGATGTGATGGGATCGATTCTACACCAAGTTTTGGGGTTTAAAGAACATAAGGTGCTGACAATCAAATTTTTCCAGATTTGGCAATTTTCAAAAATTGTCAAATTTTTCCATTTTAGGAAACCTTACAAACATACTTTTGAGAGTTCAAAATTTTCCCAAAAAATACCCAAAACAAAGATAAGATGAATTTCCAACTAATATCCCAAATTTGAGACATGCATTTTGAGTTATTGACAAAAAATGATTTTTTAAAATGCTGGAAAAAAACACTAAATTGCAATTTTGAGGGTCAAGATGAAAGTTTGAGGCTTAGAAAATGTGGAAAAACGGGGTCCAAAGGACTTCCGGTTAATCAAGGGTCCACATGCCATCTCATAACGCAACCACTCGTAAAATTTCAGCTCAAACAGACACCTGAGTCAAAAGTTATGGCCTCCGGAAGTTTCGGCACAAAAATCAAAATTCTCAAAATGAAGCCTAGATGATTGGGATGGATGATTTGATGTTGGATATGGACTCTAATGGTGTTCTAAGTGTTACTTATGTGATTTTTATGATGAAATGATGACTTTCAGAAAATTGTTGATGACGGCAAACGGGTGCTCAGAATAGATGAATGACTCTCAGAACGAGGGGAAGAAGATTCAAAATAGATGAAAAAATACTAAGAATGAGTGAACGAGTGCTGAAAATTAGGATTGGATTGAAAGATATGATGGGATTGGTGTCACTGGTCGGATTTGGGAACTAGATATGCTTGTTTTCCAAAATTTTCATAGAGGGTGTATGTGCCCTCCTGGGGCGTCTGTGCCCTACTGGGGCGTCTTTGCCCCCCCTGGGGTGTCTGTGCCCTACTAGGGCGTCTCTGCCCCCTCCTGGGGCATTTGTACCCTACTGGGGCGTTTGTGCCCCACTGGGGCGTCTCTGCCCTACTGGGGCATCTTTGCCCCCTCCTGGGGCATCTGTGCCCTACTGGGGTGTCTCTGCCCCCTCTTGGGGCATTTGTGCCCTCCTGGGGAATTTTTGCCCACTTTTGGGGCGTCTGTGCCCTCACAGAGGGGCAGATTCACCCCCTTTTAGGGTAGATTCGCACCATTATGGGGTGGACTTTTTAAGTGGGTAAATGGGCTGTTAAAACGAAGAGACAGGCGATTGGAATGGGGTGTTGGATAATCGGATTGAGGAAATAGATGATCGGATTTGGGAAAATGATTGGAATGGATGAATGATCAAGCACTTGAAACTAATGATTGCTTATAATGGATAAATGATTGAAAGTTCAAAATGAGTAAACAATTGATTGGAAAGGATAAACAGCTCTTAGAATGAGGAGATGGATGCTTGGAATGGATGAAATATTACTCAAAACGAGTGGGTGGAAGATTTGAAAGGGATGAAAGACTACATGGTCAAACAGATGTTGGAATGGCCAAACAAAGGTTTGGAATGATAAAATGGAGCTTTGGAATGATAAAATGGAGGTTTTTAGAGGTTTAGAGTGACAAAACGGAGGCTTGGGATGATGAGATAATGGTTGGGAATGATTAAATGATGGTTTAGAGGCTAAACAGATCCAAATGGGGTGATTTTAGGTGTTTAGGAGGGAAAATTCGCCCCTCTGTAGTAAATCAGGGGCGTAATCGCCTCATTGCAGAAAATCAGGGGCGTAATCGCCTCACTGCAAAAAATCAGGGGCGTAATCGCCTCACTGTAGAAAATCAGGGGCGTAATCGCATCACTACAGAAAATCAGGGGCGTAATCACCCCACTGCGGAAAATTCGAGACTTGGTTTGATGAAAATGACTATGGCAAGGACTTTAAAATGACAATGATAAGGCTAATTTGTCAAAAATTTTACTAGTTTCTCACAAGAAAACACTCTCAAGCAAACACAAT
>VDFB02112815.1:0-18021 GCA_007258455.2 Sequoia sempervirens
GAGAGATAGATGGTGCATTTGAGGATTTACCACCAGTAGGTTGTTTCCCTTTTCCCAATGAAATGAGTCTAGGTACTGTAGGAGCTATGAGTGGATAAAAATTATGTGGAGAAGACTTAGACAACTTTGGTGATTTTTCTTTCTTTGTTGTTGGAACAGAGGAACATAAAGCACCACCAGAGGCTACAAAATATTTTGGGGGAGGGGAGGTCTACCCAAGGGAGCATGCTTATCTCTAGCTCCCGAAGAGGAAGGCATAGAGTTAGAGGCATGTTGTAGCAATTGAGAGATTGGTGGGGATGCAACAATAAGAGGTGACGAAGAAGGAACAACAAAAGAGAACACCAAGCAACCAAATTTAAATTTATAATTTTTTTTAAACAAAAAATCGCCTCGAGGCTGCAAGGGTCCTAATGGAGTAGGCCAGAAATGATCGAGAGAGAAGCCCCCACATAATAATAGTGGTTTGTATCTAGTGTCCTGGATAGTATGTACAACACTCTTAATGGGGGGACTTTAAACATTTGTGGATTAATCAAGCGGCCACATTCATGGAAACTAGCCATGGAATGCCTAATTTTGCTCTAAAAAGATCTGATTTAGGAATCACAACAAATGTTGTGTCTATCAACTTGGGTCCAACTTGGACCGACAAAGTGATAAACCCCATGGGTGATAAAGAAAGACCATCATGGGTATGAATGGTCACACAAGATTTATCATATTTTTCTTTATGGAAACCATTGATAAATAATGTTTCTTTTGTTTAATAACATCAACCCTACTAGCAAGATCAACTAGAACATTGTTGATGGTCCTTTGGTGAAAATGAGCAGGGATATAAAGAGGACTATAGGCCCCTATATATGTAAGATCATTGGATGTAAATGTTATATCAAGAAAATTAACATCACAATCTTGTAAAGGAACATAAAGAATGCCAACCATGTTAACATACTCAAAAGCTTTTGAAGAAGTTTAAGTATTTTTTATGAAATTTGCTGAATGTGATGGAAATGAATTTGTGTATATTTGCAATTGCTGGTTTGGTTTTGCAACAAACTCATTGTCTTGCTATTTCTTGTCACCAATGTGGATGGTACCATTATCAATGTGGTCTTGGACTAAATGTCTAAGAAGGATACATCTCTTGATATCATGTCCAAGGACATGGTGATATTGATAGAATGCATGCTCATCATACCAACTTGGGTATGGTTTATTTGAACGGAGTGGTCTTATTTCTGGAAGAGCGATTAATTCATCGTTTAGCAATGTTTGCATAATACTATAGTAGCTATCAAAAAAATTGGAAAACTATTTGTGTTGTTGAGGTGCTATGGTAGAGACCTTGTGAGCTTGGGGTATAGTAATTATGTTGGCTTGCTTAAAAGATTTATTCTTTTTACATCCTCAAGAAGAAGACACAACACCTTGACTATTAGAGTGAAACAATGAGGAACCCCCATATTTAGTCACACTTTGCTGATAGTCATGCAATTTCGTACACAAATGTGTGAAAGAATTTATTTCATTAATAATATTTTCTTCCTAAGTACTGGCTACAAGTTTCTAATGAACACACGTTGGAAATTGGAATAAAGGAGCACATAGGGGGTCTACGAGAAGAGAGATTGATATTGAAGAATGAAATCAATTATTTTTTCTCCATTTCCTTGCTTGCAATGGACAAGGTCAGTGAAAATGACCCGTGGGCCAATGCTTGCCTGAAAATGTTGTAAGAATTGATTTATTAGTTGATCAATTGAGTTGATAGAATGATCGAAGAGGGAGAAAAACCAATCTAACATGGTATCTTTGAGTGACCATGGGAATAATTTTGCTAACAACTCATCTTAGTAAACGAAGTCACTACAAAGTGCAATGAAAGAAAAAAAATGAGATTGTGGATTGCCTGTTCCACTGTATTTTTCAAACCTCAAAGCTTCAAACCCTTGTTGTAAAGGTGTGTTCAGAATGTGTAGAACCAGATGGTTATGATTATAGTATGGTTGAACTAATGGTTTTGAAGAAGCCTGAGTTAGATTAGCAAGTTAATTTTGCATTTTCCCATATTTTGAAGTGTGTTAAGGATAGGGCTGAACTGAGTAGTAGAAGTTTAGATGGTGGAAGTTTGAGCACTAGAAAATCCAGTAGAGAGACTAGTAGAAGGAACAATTTATGTCAAAGGTGAAGTGGTCACCATGTGAATGGAAGGTCCTAGCATCAACATAAATAATTGTGTGCTAGTAATGTGGGATTGTGAATCTCCCCGGTTTCCTAAAATCGAGGCATGAGAAGGCACATGGCTTTGAATGATGTGTATCAGTGTCCACAAAAACTCAAGGCCCCTATGATTGGAAATTAACATGTTTTCCAAATTCTCAACAATAGGGACCACTTGAGAATAGGAATCAATTGATATGACATTCTAAAAGTCTTTTAGATTTTCCTTTAGATTTTGATCATACTCAAAGGGGATTCTAAGATCAACTTCATGGTCTATTGGAGGAGGAGATCTAGGTGGTGTAGTAGGATTATAACCAAGGTACAATGAAGAGTACTTAGGGGGTAAACCCGTAGAGTACTGCTCATGTATGAAACTTGGTCCATCTCAAAGAGGGCTAGCTTGATGTCTTGAATGTACATATTGAGATTTTTGAGACTCCTTTTTACTCTCACTTGAAGAAGTAGATTGGGTTGTGAAACTCATAAGAATAAAACAACACTCAACCTCTCTAACTTTGAAATGAAAAGAGAAGGATTATACGAGTTTCAATGTTTGAAGGTGTTTGATGCTTTGAAGACATTGCCAAGAAAGTCAGGTTCACAAAAATGTAGTGGAAGAAATTGAACTCTATGAAAGGAAGAGTATCCTCTAAGAAACTCAACCTCTTACTACACTCAGATAAACCAAATGTTGCCCAACAATTTGATTTATCTTTCTATATGGAAATTTATAATTGAAAGTAAGAACTTATTACAATATTCTTTGAAATAAATCTTCAATTACAATGAATTAAAGACAATAAATGTTCTTGTTTATGAAAAATATAATTAAACTACAACAAAAATAAAATGTACTGATGTTGAAGACTATTATGTAGCACACATAAGCTCTATATCTTGGACGTTAGTGCCACATGCAAACTATAGCACAACGCGTTGTCGTCCTGTATGAACAAATAATAGAGAGTTATAGAATATGACAAATCATGTTCCTACATGGGTTCCCAAAGTGACAAAAGTGAAGAAACACACACTTATATTGAGAGGGGGGAGGTGAATCAATATAAGATAATCTTTTACTTATTTAAACTTTAGTAATCACAATGTGGCAATCAAACAAAATCCACACAAGTAAGAGACGCAAGATTTTACATGAAAACCCTTTCAAGAGAAAACCACAATGAATAGTTGCTTGGATCTAGCCTCAACAAAATGAAATATTCTTTACAAAGCTTTGTAGGCACCAACCCATAGGAGACACCAATCCCCTACAACTGGGAAACCTAGCAAGAGACATCAATATCTTTCGATTAGAGGCACCAACCTCTCGATCTCCTCAATTAGGGGGTACCAACCCCCAAAGAAATAATATGATGATTATATGAAACTTTTTTTTAGATCTGCTCTAATTTTCCTTTACAAATCTGCTCGACTTCATAAAAAATTGCCTTAATATCTACGCACAAATCTGCAATATAGTCTTCAATATTTCTGCTCATAGAATTGCCATGATCTTGCTTTTATATCTACTATAAATTTTATTTAAATATGCTCCATATATAAACGATATTCAATAATTTCTTTCTTTGAAAAAATCCTTGCAACCAATCCTTATAGCTTCACAAAGGGGGCCAAATGTTTGAAACATCACACTTGCCAGTGTATGCACCACTTCATTTTATAGATGCCTTTTCATCTCAAAAATGGGCACCAAGACAGGGTCGGCCCAAAACATAAAATAATATTCTTATTTTTGATTTAAACACCACTAAAGTGGGCGCCACAATAGGAGAGGTCGGCCCAAATTAAAGATTATTTTTATTTTTATTTTTATCTTCACAAGATGGGTGACAAAATTAGAACCATAGGTTGGTCAACATCAATCTATTTTTCTTTTGACATTGTGTTTGACATCAATGACGAAAATTTCCAACAATCTCCCCCTTTGTCATTGATGACAACCCTGTAAGGAAGTAATCTTGAAAAGCAATAGGATCATATTTCTCCCACTGAAAAGCCATTCCTTGAACTGTCCTGTTTTTCCTTTCAACAACTCCATTTTGATGTGGAGTTCTTGTGGTTGAATATTGTCTTCTTATTCCATGTTCACATAAAATTTCAAATTCATTTGAGGTGAAGTATCCTCCTCTATTAGACCTTAGGTATTTGATCTTAACTTTGTTTCATTCTCTACCAAAGATTTAAATGCCTTAAATCTCTCAAAAGCTTCAAATTTTTCTTTTAGAAATGTAATCCAAGTCATCCTAGAATAATTATCAATTAATCACATAAAATAACTCACCTTGCAAGCTTTTATCCTTGTTGGCCCACATAAATCAGTATGTATTAGTTCCAAAGGCTTTGATGTAGAGTACTCCTTTGATTTGAAACTTATCCTTGTTTGCTTTCCAAATTGGCATTGTTTGTAGGTAGTATTAGGAGGCTTTCTTATCTTTGACATGACCCTTATGGCTTGCTTATTGCTAATCTTCACAATGCTGCCAAAGTTCAAATGTCCTATCCTTTTGTGCCACAACCAACTCTCATCTTCTTGTGCCATGTAGCACTTTCTCCTTTGATTTCACTAAGGATATAAGTTCTACTAGCATCTGCAACAAGTTTCCCTACTCTTGTCTTTTTGATTTCACAACCACTAGGATGAAATGTGAGAGTGTGCGCTTGATCACACAATTGAATCATACTTAGAAGATTATGCTTCAACCATTTGACATATAATACATTTTTCAGTCTTTGTCTTTCCATTTTCAAAAATTAAGAGTGCCTTTTCCTATTATCCTTGATGTAGCATTATCTCCAAACTATTAGGGATTGCAGACAAGAAATAGAGGGATTGAATTATCAATTATATGCAAATTTAATTAAACACAAACAAAAATAGAAGAGGAATGAAACAATTCATAGAATAACAAAGGCGAGACAAAAAATTAACGTGGTTCACCCTATTCTTGGGTTATGCCCACAAAAATAACAATCCATTATATTTATTAACTTCTAGCAAATACAGTTACAATTATCTTGCAACAAATGGTTGCAACATGCTACAATTAAACCACAAATTCATTGCTTTGTTTTCCCACGCATAGTGCTATGTGCGCCCATCACATAAACCTACAATTAACCTCTATCACTTCCACATGACTTCCAACAACATAACTATGCAACTTGCAACAATCAAAACTCAACATCAGGTGTCTGTTTGAATTCCCACGTAGGCCCTTGCCACAAGCTGTTCAATTCCATGACTATTGGTTTTCCATTAACAACAATAAACTTTTCATTTTCGACAAGTAATACAACTATTTTTAACAAAATTTTAAATACAAATATGCAACAAATTCTTTTTTCAAATATTAAGCAAATTTTGCTTCATAGGCGTTGCCCCCAACAACCCCTACTGGGGGCGTTTCCCCTAGACCCCCAACATGGGCTCCACCCCTGGGCCCTTGTCAAGGGGATAATACCCTCAAACCTCGCAAGAGGGGCTCTGCCCTCCTTGCATTCCCTCATTAATTAATTTGAGGGAAAACCATGTTGGGAAAAGTAGGAAAAAATATAAACACCAAGACTAATTAAGCTCCACATACCAACACAAACTTCACAATAGTGTAATGTCCCCAATTTAGCCCTACACTCTTTAGTAACAAATTAGCCTATATCTGAAGACCCGTAGGCTAATTAGAAGTGCAAATTAGGGTTTCCTATTTTGTATGAGGTTTCAAATGAGCTTCCAAAGTGTTACATGTAGGAGTTTGATAGTTAGCTTTTTGGAGCTTTCTGGGTTTTTTGAGAGCTTCAGGGTGTGGTAACATGCATTTAATGAAAATGACATGCATTTCTATCTGGTATTTTGCATGCAAGAAAGGTTTCTGGGTTTTTTTGGGTTTTCAGAGATCTCCAAAGGGGTGTAACATGCATTTGATTCAGTCAACCTTTCCAAGCACTTACTATTTTTAGTAAGTCATGTTAGCTACCCGATTTATGCTCAAATTGAGTTTGGTAACACTTACTATTTATAGTTGTATGCTATTTTTGGTAAGTACTATTTGTGGTAGTGTCATTTTAGCAGCAGCTCAATTATTTCAATCCATCATTCTATTTTTGGCAATAAAGTAGTTTAGCTTTAGGCATTGGCTTCTCCATCCTTCTTGGAGCTAAGTTTTAATAACTTAGTCATTTCTCAACGTTTCTTTTTGGACCCCATGCCTAGGTGAATGACTTCAAGTTGTTTTAAAAGAGGGGACTTGACTTGGACGCCTAAAGAGGAGAAATAAATATATTAAAGTTAAAATATTTGCCTAAGTAAAGTGGGCACCTAGGAAAGTGAGCAAAAAAAGTAATTTAAATTATTATTTCAAAATGATATTTGGTTGTCCCTTTTGGAGAAGTTGAAGTGATTCATATTTCTTTCTTGGAGAATATAGAGTGATTCATTTTCCAAGAGAGTCTTATTTATTCAAGCCTTGCTCCTTCATTTGTATCTTTGGAAAACTATTATGTCGAATTGCTAGTGAAATATTTTTAGAGCTTTGCTTCAAGGAATGCATATCTTTTAGCTTCTTCTTCCAATCTTTGTGCTTGAAAGATAGTACCTAATTGGACTTACTGAAGACTGTGCTTCACTCAGGAGTGCATAGAGCTTCAATTTCAGATTTATAATAGCATATTGTTGATGTATAATCTGTTAATTCTACTGCTGGAAGTGCTTGGCTATAGTACATTTTCATTCATAACTCTTTGGGAAAATTTCTTATGGTTTTGGGTATTGGCTATATGTTTTCCCCTTGCCAAGGCGCCCCTTTGCACATAATTTTAGATTTTTATAGTCTTTGAATTTCTAGAATTGGTCGCCCCTTTCTAGTGATTGTACTTTTCCTTGTGGTTGCATTGGGAAGCATGCGTAAATAATTCAAGATCATTTCATGAAGTTTCTCCATTGGTGCATGATCACCTAGCTCCTAACTTCCTTATGCATTCAGTTTCATCTTCATTGAAAGTGTTTAGAGGGAGATATAAACATTTTGGTGAAATTCTATACTACTGGTTTAATTTTCTGTTATATTTCTATTACTTATCAGATCTGATATACAACTGAATGTGCTTAATTTCTAATCATTTTCATGTTATTATAGTTAGGGAATATTTCTCTAACTTTCTGATGTATTTGGTTTCAAAAATACTAACTGTTGTGTAGCTATTGTCAATATTGTAAAGCTAGTTTAGTAGTACTAAACAACTATTTTAAATCTGCACTTTAATTTCTTGTTTATACTCCCATTGAAGAAATGGTTGAGATTGTTTTTACTTTCAACACTTTGTTCTTGATTTCCCCTGCTGAAAAGTGGTAGTGTGGAATCATGCTGGCATGCCACCTAGTTATTTTTTTTACAATTCCACTCCCATTGCATAAGTCATCGAGTTGTAATTTTCATTTCTTATATGGTCAGCTAGCCTCCTATTGCAAATTGTACCTTCATTCCAGTTTGCTAACAATCCCCTAGCACTATATGCTCTCACCTCGCCCACACTAGGATCTTGGTGATAAAAAAGTAAAGGGTTACCTTTTAGCTGGTATAATTTATTGGATTAATGCTAACGGTGAAGTTCATGTGTTGATATTTTCAAAAAAAACTAAGGGGGCTATTTCAAGTAGCTTCATTTATTTCCTTCAAAGTGAGGAACTTGCTTTTATCTCATGTCATGTGGCTTGAGCAACCATTGTCAATGTACTACTGATTTTCCTCGTTTTGCACATGGAGGGTTGTTTGCACTAGCATGTGTTTCTCCTTCATTTCACACTCTTGCTTCTTTGTCTAAACTTTTGTAGATTCCTCCTTTAGCATGTCATGAACATCCCCCTTGTTTCGTTTCAGAGGTTTCTACAAAATCACTTCTACAAGAACATGCTATATGGCCAAAGTTATTGCACATGTAGTACATAATGTTGTATTCCATTAGAGAAGAAAATGGATTATAGTTCCTCTTTAAGAAACTGAAATCCTTCCTTCCATGAACTCTACAATCCATTTCCTTATGACTAGATTGATTGCAAAAGAAACAATAACCAAAGAAGGTACATTGGAACCTAGACATGTGAGGTTGCCTTGGTGGAAATGATCTTTTGAATCTTTCATGGTGTCTCTATGAGGAATGTTGTTCTTCTTTTGAATTTTGCTTCCCTCCTTGGTGCTACTATTGATAGAGGCTTTGAGCACATCAACATATCCTTTAGGTTTTTCTTCATTTATTTTCTTTAGTAGTTCAAATGTCTTAGAACTTGACTTTTCTTTGGTGGTCTTATGATTTTTTTCAAAGCCAAAACTAGTTTTGATGAAAGGAGATCTTGGGAGTTGATAATGTCCTCCAAATATCTAGTGCTTTTTTCAAACTTCATGCTTCAATTTAATTGATCATTCAATTTCCTAACTCCTTCCTCACAGAAACAATTTCAAACTTCCTTTTCCTTTAGTTGATCTCTTACAACTTCTTCAATTCATTTTGCTTCCTCAATTTGGATCTTTAGATCCATGATTATCTTTCTGATTCTTCAATATTTTGAGATGATTTCACTTTAGTTTTTCTATCCTCTTGAAGTTGTGACTTTAGTCTCGAATTCCTTTTCTTAAGCTTCTCAATCTTATGGTAAGCAAAAATGAAGTTCCTACTGAAAATATACTTCATCATCTTTGATATGTTCTTTTAAATCTCTTTCTTCTTTTTCTTTGTCATCACCTTTTGCTTCTATCGTCATGAATAGTATTTCTTCTCTATCGCTATCGAAGAAGCTTCCACTGCTTTCTTCGGATGAGCTACTTGCTTCTTGGATGTAGAGATTCTTTTTATGCCTTGGTAAATTCTACTTTTCATGATTTCCTCGTGCACTCTTTTTCTTGTCACTTGGTGATATTTCCTTCCTATTTTTTTGTATTCTTCTTCCTTTTCACTACTTTCAATCTCGACTTGTGGATAGTTAGAAGCAAAATGACCTAAATTACCACAATTGAAACATTTAAGAGTATACCTACCTTTGTGTTTGTTGGATCCTTGCTTGAGATTCCTCATAAAGTGAACTTCTTCATCACTTGAGCTTTCACTTGATTTGTATCCTTTGTTCTTTAACTTCTTGGATGCTTTGAAAGTGGCTTCCCATTTTGATGACTTCTCCTTCTCCATCCTCATTTTGTATGTTGTGAGGATCCCATGAAAATCGTCCATCTTCAAAGTGTCTAGATCATTTCCTTGACGGTGGAAACTTTTGCATCAAATCTCACAGGGAGATATTTTAAAACCTTTTGCACATTTATGGATTCTTCCACCTTTTTCCCAAGTCCTTTAATGTTATTTACAATCTCATCCACATGTAGAAGATAAGCTGCAATGTCTTCTTCATCCTTCATTTTCAAGCTTTCAAAATTTCTTCTGTGTCTGAAGCTTAACTTTCTTAACTTTTTCATCTCCATATATTCTTCAACTTATCCCACATGTCCTTAGCTGATTTACAATGCACAACTTTCACAAACTCTAATTCAGATAATCCACACAAAATTGCATTCTTGGTTTTAACATTATTTTCACTTGCCCTCTTTTCGGCTTGATCCGTTGGTGGAGTTGTAGGAGCAATATAACTAGTTTCAATAGATTTACAATATCAAACCCTAGAGCATTCAAATAAGTTTCCATCCTTATGCTTCAAAATACATAATTTGTTTCATCAAACAATAGTGCCATGTTTGAGGAGAACCCATATCCTTCTTGGTGGGCCATGTGTGCTTCTAAGATCTACCTTCAAGTCGTTAGGCTATCTTTGCAGGAACCCGCATTGATACCAATTGAAGAACACACACACACATATATTGAGAGGGGGGGTGAATCAATATAAGACAATCTTTTACTTGTTAAAACTTTGGTAATCACAATGTGGCAATCAAACAACATCCACACAAGTAAGAGACACAAGATTTTATGTGGAAACCCTTTCAGGAGAAAACCATGACCAATAGCTACTTGGATCCAACCTTTGCAAAATGGAATCTTGTTTATAAAGATTTGTAGGCACCAACTCATAGGAGACACCAATCCCCTACCATTGGGCACCAACCCAACAAGAGACACCAATCTCTTTCAATGAAAGACACCAACCTTTTGATCTCCTCAATTAGGAGGCACCAACATCCAAAGAAATAATATGATGATTCTATGAAACTTTTTCTTGGGTCTACTCTACTTTTCCTTTACAAACTACTCTTGAGTTTATCAAAAACTACCTTAATATCTGCTCAAAAATCTACAAACTATCTACTCATAGCTTCAATATTTTTGCTCATAGAATTGCCACGATTTTTCTTTTAGATCTGCTATAACTTTAATTTAAATATGCTCTATATACAAATGATATTCAATAATTGTTCGATTTGAAAAACTCCTTGCAACTAATCCTAATAGCTTCACAAAGGGGGGGGGGATTTTTGAAACATCACACTTGCCAACGGATGCACTACTTCATTTTATAGATGCCTTTTCATCTCAAAAATGGGTGCCAAGATGGGGTCGACCCAAAACAAAAAATAATATTTTTTATTTTTAATTTAATTACCACTAAAGTGGGCACCACAATAAGACATGTTAACCCAAATTAAAGATAATTTTAATTTTGATTTTTATCTTCACAAGATGGGTACTAAACTTAGAACCATAGGTCGGCCAACATAAATCTATTTTCCTTTTGACATCACCTTTTACATCAATGGCAACAATTGCCAACAAAAAGTATGATTCACAGTGGAATAAATTAAGTAAATATTAAATGATAAAGGAAATTATGAGAGCAAAGGATAGAAGTCAACAATCTACTCAAGACTATGAAAAGCTCTAAGAAACTTGCACATAGGAAGACAAGGAGAAATGTTGGGGTGGTTGTTGGCCTCCTGCAATGATTTCATAACTAAGCCTTTAAAACCATGATTCAGAGATTGAACATCTAACCTGAATAGCTATTCAATCATCATGAAGGTGCATTTAACCTGTCAACCCAGGGACGTGAACTTGAAATGGGTCAACACAATATGTGCACTAGCTAGGGGCTCAAGTAGTCATTGCATTCTACAACTAAGAAACAAAATACTGAAAGTAAATTGCTTAAAAGGAAATAAAGCAAATGTTGAATATCAACCAACAACTATGCTAAGCTGAAATGCAGAGCAAGAATGAAAATCTAAGTGACAAACAGGAAACTACTCTGTCTGTTTTGGTTGCAGGAACAGTCACATAATGGAATTCTAGTGGCTACAGGAACAGTCGATGCCAAATTTCTAAGTACTAAACATCAAGTAATACTAAACTAATGCTAAACTAAGAAGACATATTACTCACCAAGTGGGTCCCCTTGGATAAGTATCCTCTAAACTAACAAGAACTCAGATGCTCGAACTTATAATTTTATTTTATTCATTGTAAATTATGCATACAAAAAGAGTAATGTATATGTATCATTGAAACTAGAGAATGAGAGTACAATATCAAATTGTGCAACCTCCTGAAGAAGGAGTATCAAATCATTATTTATACTACAATCAAACAAGGCAGTCAACTCCACGACTGGGAGGACACCATTTAGGGAAAACAAACGGAAAGTGAAGTGATGGCGGTTACACATGCAAGTCAAGCGCAGATCCAGCACAACAGTAACGCTCATGCATGCTCAATCATTAAGGTCCACTACAAAGCGGTTACGTTCAGTTGCATGAAGAATCTTTGCTGCCAACTGCCTTTGACTTGGAGCGATGCCTCAGCTGGACGTTATGGTGCATGCCCAATGGGTGGTGTCTTCCTCAACTTGGCATATTAAATTTGCATGTCAAGGTCAGTACACTTAATAACTACACATCTATAACCACTCTAAGAAACATTCATTAATCACATGCAAAATCAATATAGATAACCCACATATTATGCCAAATATCATTAAAGCTTGCAGAGATAGGATAATGTCAAATGTCAATGGTTTGAGGGAAAAATTATGCCAATACCAACACTTAAGCATTAAAGTCCATGACATCTATGAGTAAATAGACTATAGATTCTACCCAAAACTAGACCAAAAACTAGGCTCATCACTCCCCACAACCTAACGTTTTGCTGGTTCTCCAACAGGGGAAGAGTTGTTCTTCTGCTTGGTCAAAGCTCTAAAATTTGTAACTGAGAGCTATCCGACATCAGTGGCTGTAGTACGTGAGTCAGGATCCCAATAGAATCCTCTCAATTTGTCAAACTTGTTCCATCTCTACCTCTCTACAGTAATGTCACACTGGTAGAATTTGAAATTTGGCACGGGCCACATGAGCATAGGTGGCTGAAAAGTCAGCAGAAGCCAAGACCGTCCTTGAGTTATCCTGATCTAAATATTCCTCTTAATTATTTTTAATGTTGCAACATAATTGTGGATGGATTGAGGCTCAACCTGTTTCAGCTCATCAGTCAAACTATTGCATCTTTGTGATAAACATCTCCTCACGGTTTCCTCCTTTGTTGCTATCTTTACCTCATACTCAGTGTAAACTGCCTCAATCCAAGGCATAATCATTGCCATAACTTGGTCTGAACAACATTCTATGCCATTCTCTATAAGTATCCCTTGGGTTGCTTGATTCAACTCTAACAGGCAGAGGGATTTCAAACTCCAATTGTTTATAAGCACCATGTTTCTATCCCCAACTAATCTCATTTTGCACCCAAGACATCAATGCTCTCAATTGAACATCCGCCACATACAACAGTGGATTCCAATCATGATCTTTTGCGACAACATAATTATGTAAATAAAATTCACATAACAAATTCTTCATTTTAGGTGAGGCAATCCTATAAGCATTGAAAAATTCCATAGGGGTGTCAATAGAAGGATTCAAACCTGAGGCAAGTCTTGACATATTAAAAGAGAGATACTTCTCTTTCAGGAGTAGAGCATAGACCCTCAGAGGATCTCTATATTCCAGAATCTTTGGCGCCAAAGCTGCCATATCATCTACCCTTTGCTTCAAGGTGGCAATTTCTGCATCTTTATCCTCAATCTCTTCATCCTTCTTTTGAATTTCCTCCTTCACTTTCCATTTTTCCTTTTTCCATTCTTCCTCCCTTTTTTGTATCTCTTTCCATATATTCAAAATTGCTGCATGTATTGTAAAACTAGGAGGATTATGAATTCCTACCAGTCTTTTTGTTGATGGCGGCTCCTCATATGACACTATTTGCATGGACTCAGGCTATCCAGTTATCTTTGGTTGCAAGGGTGTTGTTTCTTCTTCATTTTGTTGTAGGGACTCTTGTTTTTGATGTGGCTACAGGAACTCCTCCAGTTCTGGCTGTTGCTGTAGGACCTCTTGCTCATGCTACAAGACCTCTTGCTCATGTTGTAGGAAGTCCTAATTTTCCTCCAATTCTTCTGCAATGTTAGCAAGATTGGCCAGTGTAATGTTTGTTGCTCTCTTAAATATGTCTTCTTCTTCTTCAACATTCTCCTACTCTATTGGAGCTTCGGGGTCCTCATGTGAGGTCTCACCAAGTTTAGGGCCTTCTTGTAGAGGCATATCAATCGCAGGCCCGACTGGTCTTGATTTCTTGGGAGGTCTCTCACATTTTCCTATGGATGCAAGATGAATAGTATCAACCTTCCTCTTCTTAGAACTTGGCACTTTTATTTCTATAGGCTGTGTTTTAGCCTTCCCTTTTCTCATTTCTACCTCTCTATTGTGCCCTAGTTTTCATGAGGATTTCAAGTGGAACTTCATCATCAAAATCTGAGGAAGAGATTTCTTTTTCTGAGTGCTCTGTTCCAGAAGAACTAATTTCTATAGTTTCTTCTGTTGTAGGAGGATTCATGCTAGAGCCAACACCAGAGGTTGAAGCACTACGAATGGCTTCAGTCGTGCTTACTCTCCTGCTAGACCTACAGGATTGAGGCAAAGCCCTAGTGTTACCTGATTTTTAGCTTTTAGTTGAAATTAGGTTTAGTGTTTTTTTTTTGTGTTGTTTGTTAAACATTTAAAAGATAAACCATAAGTCTGCTAAGTTCAATATGCATGAAAAAAGATTGTCAAATGAAACAGATTACATTTTCATTCCAATGTTGCAATTACAACAAATGAGAAAAGAGAACCATATGTATACAAGTGTAATCTTTTATTGATAATCATGAAGTGTACATGCCCCTCACAAGCCAAGGGACTAACTTTACTTATTCAATGGAAATAAAGAAACAATTTATACATGAATAAGCAAAAACACAATGTGCATATAAAAATGGAGACCAATCATTGCCTGAGAATGACTAGTTGTAAATTTTCCCTCTTGCCTTGTTGTTGCTGCCCCAAGCTACTTGTGTCCTTCTCAGCTCCGTAGTGCTCCTAGCTCTTGCATCTGAAAAAATAATGATATTAGAGCGATGCTCTAAGCAATGAAAGATCTCAATCCTTACATACACACCTACCTATGCATGTATAAATTGATCCATAAGTGCATTAAATAAGCATGCAAACCTTGGATGTCTTGGAAAACAACGAAGTCATCAAACACATCCAAAATATGCATCTATTTTTCTAACTTGTTTGCTTCATGTGCAGATTTAGGACAAGTCTGGTTATTGTTCTAATTCAAATTAAATACATGTGGGGTAAATGTGGCTCCCACGAGGGTAGAACTCAGCATGCTTTGAGAGAAATAGGAAATTAAGCAGCTTGATCAAATATTTACCTATTATTAATGCATTGAATCAATATAAAATCACACCAGTTGATCAACTTTCATTATCAAATTCAAAAGATGCATCAAGTTCAATTATGCATCTCTTAAATAATAAGAGAGCAATCCAGAGTATTGTCATATTTCCTCTCACCTTGACCCTATTGGACAGCCACACATCACATAGGACGATGAGCTTTTAGGTCACCGACATAGGGGACATGTGTCTGCCCACTAGGATCAAAGTGGGGAGATAGTTATATGTTACACATGATCAAAAGGTAAACAAATGTTGTGGAGATCAGATAACAAATACTGTAAGGAAAGCTAGATGCGGAAACAACTCTCCTAACATCAAAACCTCAAGGAAGAATGTAGAGATACCTTTTAAATTTTACAATTACAGTCAAATTAAGATGCACTTAAAAGCAATAACAAAAATAGAGTATTTGACAAACACATATGAACACCAGATTTACATGGGAAAACCCTTACGGGAGAAAAACCCACCACACCAAGAGAAGTCAATTTGTATTACAGTAATAAAGATTACATACAAATATCAAACTTATCTTTCTGATGTCATCTTACAACAACATTCACCATGAACAACCTTGTTACAGAACATTCATGTTACATTCTTCACAGAATAGAATTCATCCACTGATCATACAATCACACAACAATCTGTCAATCCATCGAACTAGACATCATCTACAACTCCAGACTATATTCATGTCATTCCTGTCTGTCAAGCTTCCTCTCAGAACTACCACAACGAACTGTCTTCCAACGGTTCCCATTTGGCTCCTCTGATTGGCCATTGATTCACCACGTAGGATGGTCTTCTCTCGGTCAAAGCGATCAACCTATGTTGGCATGTCGGTGAGACACTAATCGTGTCTCCCCGATGCCACAAGACTTAACCATCGATGTCGCCAAGAGTCATCCTTATCGCTAAGATATTACATCGAGTCCAAAGAGCTATCGCTTAGACTTCGCCATGTCGCCAAGACCTCATATCAATGATCATCACATGTATTGCTATCGCTAAGACTTATTGCTATCGGTGAAACATCATACCGAAGCTTCAAAGTCACATAGACATGAGTTTTCCATTCGGTGAGATAATCGCCTTTCCTTGAGAAATCATACCGAGTCATTAAGGGTTATACCGAAATGTTCAACATTCGGCAAGACATACCACTATCGCTGAGAAGTTACTTCGAAGTCTTAAGTCATACTGAACACCAAACAATAGTCGGCAAGACTTTTGTCCATCGCTAAGACTTCATACCGAAGTCTGTGTCACCGCGAAGACTCTACGTGTATCCCCGTCGGGGAGACCTTCATCAGTCGCCGAGACTTCTTCCCGAGACCTTTGGGTTACCCCGAGTGAATACTGTCGGTGAGACATTCCTATCAGTAAGACTTCTTACCGAACACCCAAGACCCTCACCGAAGGCTTCAACAGAAAACGTTGTCAATGATACTTTAGCTATCACTAGGACTTCACACCGAACGAAGCCTTTCGGCCAAGGGTCTCCCCGATATACAATATGAATGGCCTATCGGCCAGAGATCTCCACTCGGTAGGAGGTCACACCAAACACAACATGTCATAGCGATAGGATCATTCAGTGAGACTGAAGCAAGGTCACATCGACCTGAACTGTTCAACAAGATTGAAACTGCTAGTCAGCCAGACACAAAAGATGTCACACTGACTTGGCCCTTTCAGAGGTTTTAGCCTGTGGGATTAAGGCATTTATTTCCAACAATCTCCCACTTGACGAAGATCACACAGGCACCTTCAGAGCACAACAAAACTTATTGAAAATCATGGGCATTAAGGCCCATTGAACTGACACACCACCTGAACTTGTCTATGCTCACTGGCTTCGTCAATGCATCTGCAAAATTCTCTAGAGTATCAACTTTTTCCAAAATGACATTTCCATCCTCCAACATATGTCGTACAAAGTGGTACTATACATCTATATGTTTCGTGCTGGCATGGAAAGTAGGATTCTTTGCCAAACAAATTGCACTATGACTGTCACAAAAAATAGTTATTTGCCCTGCATCAAAACCAATGTTAGAACACAAATATTTTATCCAAACTGCTTCTTTACAAGCATGTGTAGCTGCCATGTATTCAGCCTATGTAGTGGACAAAGCGACTACAGCCTGCCGCTTACTCACCAACTCACTGCACCACCATTCAACATGAAAGTATATCCACTGGTGGACCTCCTGCTGTCAATGTCCCCTGCCCAATCAGAATCCACATAGCCTCGAATACTGAGAGTCCTCTGTGATTCAACCAAGTTCCCATGGTAACACAAAGCAAACTCTAAAGTGCCCTTCAAATATCTGAAAACTCTTTTCACAACATCCCAATGTGTCCTTCCAGGATTAGCCATAAACTGACTAAGAACTCCCATTGTGGAAATGTAAGCCTTATACGTCCATTATTGCCTACTCAACTGCAACATACTAGCATAGGGTACATTGGGTCCTCCATCTTAGCAGGAGATTTTGGACAGTCTTCAATAGATAGCTTATTCCCTGCAAAACTGGAACAACTAGCTGCTTATAATCATTCATGCAAAATCTCTCTAGAACAGTCTTGATATACTTATTACATTTCAGTAAAGTTTTCTTTTTCTATCCTGATTATCTCCATCCCCAGAATATACCTTGCTGCAAGATCTTTCATTTGAACTTAGCGAGACAATGAGGACTTAAGATCAGGAAATCAACACTATTGCCTATGAACAACATATCATCAACATGAGAGCAATAATAGCGTTCGATCACTTTCGGCTTTATAATACACACAATAGTGGTTGAATCTTACAAATCCCAAAGACAATACAAAAGTATCAAATTTCTGGTACCACATTCTAGGTATTGTTTTAACCCATACAAAAGACTTCTTTAACTTGCAGAGCAGGTTCTCTTTACTTTTTCTCACAAAGTGCTAGGGTGAACATGTAAATCTCTTCTTCAAGATCACCATGAGAAATGTTGTCTTCA
>VDFB02112816.1:0-39959 GCA_007258455.2 Sequoia sempervirens
CTCGGTGAGGCCCAAAAAAACACTTTTTGCAATAGGTACACAACATTTAACCCTCTTAAAACTGACCTTTTTACTATTATATCAGCTAGGTTTATTTTTTTATTCTCATTTCCACATTATAGCTTACATATAAAATGAAATTAGAGTGGAAATTGGTTCATCATTTTGATTCATTATGGTGAGCCTATTTTCCTTTATTTCATTTATGTGAACCCGACCTTGTACATCAAATTTTTGAAAATTGGAGTCCATTAAAAACCATAGATCTAGGATTTTCATTAGTTTTCATTGTATTTCATTGCATTTCATTAGTTTTGATTTCATCTAGGGTTGTCAAAATTGTATTAGTTTTCATTACATTTTAGGTGTAAACTTGCATTTTGCATTCATTTTAAATCTAAAAATTCAATAAAAATTGCATAGTGTTAGACTAATTTTGCATAGTACTTGCATATTAGTGTATATTCAATCATTCATATTCAAAAATTGAGTTAAAATTACATTTCAAAAAGTGTCATATAGTTCATCTTTTGTCCTTCATTGCATTTGCATTTCAACATCAAATTTTGGAAAATTTTGCTATAGAAGTTACAGTTTGAAACTTGAAACACAAAACACATATAGTCACTCATAAATTACATTTTTCAATTTTAAAATATCCTATACTAGGACCCATTTTCCACTGGGCGAATGAGTCCTTGGAGGCGTATAAAAACCAACTTTTATGAGCTTTTTGGTGATTTTCTACACTTCCTAAGCTTGCTAGTAACCTACTGTATCTGTCTGGAAAGTTTCAGGAATTTATGTTTTAAGCATCTAGGTCAAATCATCCATTTAGTGTAGTCATTTTTAAAATCATTCCAAAACTCATTTCAGTAGTGAAAATCTTCAGATTTGTACGATATTTTTTTATATTTTTGAAGTATTGCGTAAGTTGAATAGCTTAATTTTTCATGTTAGCATGTTTCCTTTTAAAAGATGTGGTTTTGATATGGTTAAGAATGGACTGAATAAGTACATCCCCTCTTATGAGTTCAATTCAGAGCACAAAAATGAGGTCATTATGAAACATGTTAGCCATCCTTCCACTATCTTTCCTAGTTATGAGAACATCTTAGAGCAAGAGAATCAAACCATTGACACAATCCTTAATATCACCTTTCCTATCCCTCACTCAAACCCTATTATCTCTCCCATTTGCGAGGATGATATTATACAAGAGGATACAAGCATATAAAATCATACAAATCATAATCGTTCTGTAAGGAAGCTAAGGTAGCGGAAAAAAATCATATAGTAATCTTGAGAGGAGAATAATGCAAAATTTTTACAGATCTTTAACAGTTACATAAACTTAAATAGAAATAAACACAAATATCATGCATACCACGACACATTGATTTACATGGGGAGAACCATTTCGGGAGAAAAACCCCACACTCCAAAATCCACCCAATATATTATTTAGTAAATCACAAAGATTACAATATACTTGCAGATCAAGCTTCTCACAGGTGTATCACCACTAAAAGATCAAGAGACAACACGACTACTATCAGACTCTCAGAACACATCACCATCTCTCTCTACCGCAGTCGTAATGCAACACCCTCTTAAAATAGGATTACATTCTAGGGAAAGACATGCCAACAAAATATCCACCATTAGATCTAAAACCTAATAATTAATGGTCTAGATTTACAATGTATCATTTATGTAATATATATCGGCCATTTTAGAGGTTTCCTAAAAAAGTTAACAAAAATTGTTTACACACATCCCACTCTCCCCCCCTTATGCCATTGTATACACCTATCAATGTAACTAGGAAAAATATATATACATTCTATGAAAAATAAATTATTTTATAATTGCAAGGTTGAGACATATTTTCCCAACAAATCTCCCACTTGTCGAACACCTTGCAAGAGCAATGGGAGGGAGTAAACATTGTCTCTTAATTGCTAGGGGCCGAAAGGCCCATAGTCTCTGAACACCATATAAACTTCTTTGTGCTCACAGGCTTAGTTAAAGAATCAACAACATTCATCAAAGTCTCTACCTTAACCAACTTCAACCTACCATCTTCAACCATATCTCTAACAAAATGATATTGTACATCAATGTGCTTGGTCTTGGCATGAAATTTTAGGCTCTTGGCTAGACATATCACAATCTGACTGTTGCAATAAATTGTCACTGCACTTTGTTTTATTCCAATATTTGAACACAATCTCTTAATCCAAATGTATTCTTTACAAGCATGAGTAGCTTCTGTATACTCTACTTTAGTAGTGGACAAAGTAACCACATCCTGTCGCTTACTCATCCAACTGATTGCACCGCCAAATAAAGTAAATACATAAGCACGGGTGGATCTTCTAATATCAACACCACTTGCCCAGTTTGAATCCACATAAGCATAAATATCAAGGGAAATATCATCTTTAGTCACATTACTATGATAACATAAGGAATAATCTGAGGTACCGTACAAATATCTGAAGACTCTTTTAATTGTATCCCAATGAACTCTACCAGGATTAGACATATATTTGGAAAGAAATCCCACTACTTGGGCAATGTCTAGTCTAGTACAAACCATAACATACATCAAACTTCCAACTGCACTCTATTAAGGCACTCTGCTCATGTCTTCCATCTTTGATGGAGATGTTGGACAATCTAAAATAGATAACTTTGTTCCAACAAAAAGGGGAACACACAATGGTCTACAATCATGCATGTTAAATCTATGTAAAATTGAATAGAAATACTTACTTTGGCCAAGCCATAGCTTTTTGTTCACTCTATCTCTTTTAATTTCCATCCCAAGAATGTGTCTAGCTGCACCAACATCTTTCATTTCAAATTTAACAGCAAGTTGAAATTTCAGTTCTGAAATCATACCTTTCCCTTTGCCAATAAATAAAATATCATCAACATATAATGCAATAAACAGGAAATGATCACTATTAGTTTTATAATAAACACAATGATCTGATTTAGAATGTTCAAATCCCAAACTCAACACATATGTATCAAATTTCTAGTACCACATCCTAGGACTTTGTTTTAAGCCATACAAAGATTTCTTCAATTTTCAAACCAATTTACTTTTACCTTTCACCACATATTGCTTTGGTTGTGTCATATAAATATCCTCCTCCAAATCAGCATGAAGGAAAACAATTTTCACATCCATTTTCTCAACCTCTAAATCATAAGCAGTAGCAATAGATAGTAAAAATATAATGGATGTCATTTTTGCAACAGGAGAAAACATCTCACCATAATCAACACCCTCAACTTGAGAGTTACCTTTCGCAACCAACCTTGTCTTGTACTTTTCAATACCTCCATTTGAACCAATATTTTTCTTGAACACCCATTTGCAGCCAATAGTTTTTCTTCCTTGAGGAAATGGTACAAGATCCCATGTATCATTCTTTTTCAAATATGTCATTTCTTCATCCATAGCAATCTTCCAGGATTCTACATCATTCATATCTAATGCCTCTTCTACTGATCTGGGTTCATCCATGTTAGTATTCAAAGAAAAAATATATCTCTAATAATTAGGTGTATACCTTTCATGTGGTTGTCTATTCCTTGTAGATCTACAAACAAGTTGAGTTGGAGGTTCTTCCTCCTCTTAAGAAGATCTAGAGCTAGATGAGCTCTCCTCAACTTCTTGTCTATCCTTAGGCCTCGATTAAACTTTCTTAGGTGTAGAAAGAAATTGAATCACATCTTCTTGTTTACTTTGTTTTGGCTACAATGTAAAAAAAGAAGGCTTAGTTTCTCTAAAAATAACACTTCTACTATATATTACCTTTTGTGCAACAAGTTCCCAAAGCTTGTATCCTTTCACACCATAACTATATCCGATGAAGATACATTTCACAACCTTGTTCTCCAACTTTGTTCACTTCTCCTTTGGTACATGTGCATATTCCTCACAACCAAAAACTCTAAGATGTCTTAATGAAGGCTTGCAACCCAACCATGCCTCTATAGGCGTCTTATCAACAAGAACTGATGTAGGAGACCTGTTAATCAGGTAACAGGTAGTGGCAACAACTTCAGCCCAAAACCTTTGTTCTAGGCCAACACCACTCAACATACTCCTAGCCTTCCCCATCAGTGTCTTATTCATTCTTTCTACAACTCCATTCTGTTGTGGAGAATACAGAGTTGTCTTATGTCTATGAATACCACAATCTTTACAAAATCTATCAAAATCATTAGAGAAAAATTCACCACCATTATCAGTCCTCAAACATTTTATTTTCTTTCCAGTCTGCAACTCAACCATTCCTTTAAATTCTTTAAATCGATTGAAAAATTCATATTTACTCTTTAGAAAATATACCCATGTCCTTCTACTATAATCATCAATAAATGAAACATAATATGTGAATTTACCAATCGAAGGTTCACATATACAAGACCAAACAAATCAAAATGAATAAGATCTAATACACCACAAGATTTATGAGAACTCGAGTAAAATTGAATGCAATTTTGTTTTCCATAAATGCAATTCTCACAAAAATCGAATTCAAGATTACAATCAGACAAAACTTCAACAACGTTTTTATTTTTCAAGGTCCTTAGACCCTTTTCTTCAATGTGGCCAAGTCTCTAGTGCCATAACATATTTTTCTCTATAGGTAACTTTGTCTTAGAAGAAAGAGCACCCTTGGGTACCCAAAAGCCATGACCATCTACTAAAGGTGAAACCCTCACTTCCACATACTTTATTTTCATAGAAGTAATATTACACTCAATAGTGCATGCATCAAGCTTATACAATGTGCCATATCTGAAACCTCTAGAAATCACCATAGCGCCTCTCACCATCTTGCATCCTACATCAAAAATATTACTTCCACACCCACATCTATTAGTTTGCTTACAGATAACAAATTTCATGCTAATCTAGGGATATGCAACACACAATTAATCCTTTTTATTCTACCATCAGGAAACTTGATTTTAACTTTACCATGACCAACAATTTCTAAATGAGAATCATCACCCAATTACACCTTACCTCCATCAAATTCTTCATATTCACAAAACCAATCTCTATTAAAGGTCATATGAAAAGATGCACTTGAGTCAATTAACCATGCATCATTACCTGCATGAGTTGCCAAAGTTGCAATGAATGTGTCACCATCTTCCTTCTCGAACTCAGAATCAAAATCAAATTTCTTCTTTTCTTCTTCTTTTCTTATTTGTATTTCTTATAAACATTTCCAAGTTTATCACAATTCCAACAAATAACTTTGGACTTTCCAGGAGATTTAGATCTCCCCTTGGACTTGGATTTTTCATGCTTCTCATTCTTCTTTCATTTTTCCTTAGGTCTTTCATGAACATTTAGGGCCTCCTTAGTAGTGATGGATACCTTCCTCCTCATCTCTTTAGAAAGAAAAGAACCCACCATATATTCAGTCTTCAAAATAACAAAAGTACTCCCAATAGCCATAACAAGAAAATCCCATGAATCAGGCAAAGAACAAAGTAGGATCTGGCATTTTTCTTCCTCATCCATTTTAACACCAACTGATGCCAACTGAGCCACCAGCATATTGAATGCTTCCAGGTTGTCTATAATTCATCCACCCTCTTCAATTCTCAAGGAATACAACTTCTTCCTCAAGAAAATCTTGTTCACTAAAGATTTGGCTTGATACATCTCACCAAGCTTCTTCCATAGTTTCTGTGTAGAGGTCTCTTCATGGACATTAATTAAAACAGAGTCTGCCAAGCACAATCTGATTAGACCCTTGGATTTACGGTCCATAACATCTTATTGAGTAGCTTGAGTAGGATCTGTAGGCATTGAAACATTCTCATCAACAACATCCCACAGATCTCGATCTATCAAAAAATCCTCCATCTTTAGCTTCCACATCTCAAAATTATTTCCAAAAAATTTCTCCACCTCTATTCTCCCTGATGAACTTTCCATCTGAAAATTCCTAAAAAAAGATCACAAAGTGTCTTCTTCACAAGCTTCCACTCAAATCTAGATTAGTTCAAAAAACCCAACAACCCACAACTGAAACCAAAGGTGATCAAGCTCTGATACCACTTGTAAGGAAGTTAAGGTAGCGGAACAACTTCCTACCCTAATCTTGAGAGGAGAATAATGCAAAACTTTTATAGATCTTTAATAGTTACATAAACTTAACCATAAATAAATACAAATATCATGCATACCATGACACGGTGATTTACGTGGGGAAAACCCTTTCGGGAGAAAAACCCCACAATCCAAAATCCACCCAATATATTATTTAGTAAATCACAAAGATTACAATATACTTGCCGAGAAAGCTTCTTATAGGAGTATCGCCACTCAAAGACCAGGAAACAACACAACTGCTATCAGACTCTCAGAATACATCACCATCTCTCTCTACTGCAACCATAATGCATCACCCTCATAAAATAGGATTACATTCTAGGGGAAGATAGGCCAACAAAATATCAACCATTAGATTTGAAACCTAATAATTAACAGTCTATATTTATAATGTATCATTTATCTAATATGTGTCGTCCATTTTAGAAGTTTCTTGAAAAAGTTAACAAAAATTTGTTTACACGCATCCCACTCCCCCCCCTTATGCCATTATATACACCTATCGATGTAACTAGGAAATATATATATATACATCCTATCAACAATAAATTGTTATATAATTACAAGGTTGAGACACATTTTCCCAACACGTTCCTATCTCGATACCTCTCCTATTGTTGACAAAGGTGTCTTGGTGAAAGAAGATACAATTATTGAGATTCATGAAGGTCTTGTTTTCCCTTCTCCTCCTCCCCTTGGGAAGATATTATTGTAAGAGAGGGGGACCAACCACATCAAGGCTCTAGGTCATGGAGAGCTGAGAGCAGAGGGCTTCCCTAACTTACCTCACTCTAAAAGGATGTTTTGGGGTGAGGATTGAGAATGAAGAGCACTATGAAGTACTTTTGTCACTTTATCGACCCAAAAATATACTTGGGGATAGATGATCCGATTTATGGAGGAAAAAATGCACCTCAAATATCTCTCTATCCAAGGATGAAAATGTGGGTTTGGGATGAAAGCACGATGCGTTGGCGTCTCTCTAGCGCATTGGCATCTGTACAACCAAAAAATTAAGAAATATAGTAAGGAAAAGCCCAAAAATCTACTGACAACCTAGTTAACTAATTTTAATGAAAAGAACAAAATGATAAAGTATGAGAAGTAAATGTATAAATAATAAAATAAGTAGATGAGGACTAGGGTGATGAATACCAATTCACTAAAATGCCAGTTCGCCAGCTAGCTCCATGCACATGTTCACCTACAAACAAGCAAGAGGGGAAAGTTTTTGGGGTTGTATGTTTTTGGGGTTGTATAGGGTTTTTCCTTAGTCAAACCCTCGCTTTGGTGTTTCCACCTTCATGGACAACCAAAAAAGCAACAGAGTAGAAAGTATGATAAAGGAGATAGAAAGAAATGCACTAAACACTACAAAAGATACAAGCTACTCTATTAAATCAAAAAAGGAGAAGTGAATCGTTACCACCTCCACCCAAAGGCTCTCAAGGAAAATGAAGGGAGAATGCAAGCAATGAACTTGGAAAAGTCACCATAGCTGCAACGATAATGAAGGGAGGTCTCGTAAGACTCCAAGCTTGCAACTTCTATGGAAGCACCACACGTACAAAAGTGAAGTTGACGGAGTTACAAGCCGCAACAATGCTCAAGTGGACTTGTGAAAATTTGAGAAAATGCTTGAGAGAGTGAATGGGAGTGAAGAAGCTATTGAATGAATTTCTAGAAGTTGAAGTGAGTGTGAAATGAATTCCTTTGAAGGCTAAAAAACCATTTTTGGTCGGTTGGTTGCACAGAGGTGTTACAAAGCATCCCCAATGAGGAGTGTAATGTCCCTGCGGACTTAGGGGCAAGAATTTGTTAGGGATGGTAGCACGCTATTGGTGTAACAATTAGCACCTCTGGAGTGTGAGTTGGTACGGATAGCTATGCGCAGTGCGTAATGACTTCTCTTCAAATTAGGAGGGTAAGCTCCCTCTTATGCTAATTTGTGTGACAAAGTAAAGTAATCTAACTCCTATCTTTTTGTCTCAGCTAGAAGAGGCACAAGTTTAAGGAAATCAAGAATGTTGCAGCTAAGGATTTTCTATTATTTTTTAGATCTCTAACTACAACTAAACTAAATGCTTTAATCTATCCAATCTCCTCAAGAAAATAGAGCATGAGGAAAAAGGAGCCAGAATGGGTTTTACGATAATCTTTAAGTTAGGATTTCCAAGGAGATGACAAAACCTATCTGAGGCATAGGCTGAAAGAAAGATTATTATTACAACATTAAACAAAAATCTTCACTTCTAAATTCCAAAGGAGGTGACAAAACCTATCTGAGGTGTAGATATGAAACAATGATTGTTAAACATAACATAAGATAGCCAACTAGGACAAAAAATTGCATTGGCGAGACACGCATACAATAAATGATTAAACTAGCCACTCCGTTTAACTAAGGTGAAAAAGTACCATGACAATAAAATTTCTTGAACAAATACAAAATAGCAATACTACAGGTAAGGTTGCTCAACATGTATACTATCACGTGAAAAATTTAATTACAAATGAGAAAAGAGCTCTTATTTATGGACATCAAAGGTGTAGGGAACCCTAAAATCACCTTGAGTCAACTACAGTCTTGCGAGCATGCAAAATCTTATTGCTAAACCATAAATAAAGGAAACTATACAGTTAACTCGAAAACTACCATCAGTTAACCAAACAAGACTAATCTAAATGGACACATGCAACACGCACGTCCTTATTGAAATGAAAACTCCAACTATACATTGATAATTCCAAGACAGACATAACATGATAGGTGGAACAACAAGTTAACTCAGAAAGAAGCATCGAGTTAACCGCCGTGTTCGATGTCTATCCTAAAAAAGGTGGGATGTCCTAATTTGGAGTTCACTGGTCGTGATCTCAAGCAAGTAACCCCTCGATGAGGTTGTTGAATGCATCACCATCTAGAGCACTGATACTCTGTTGTAGCACAATGTGTCTTCACAACATCTCCTCACTTCCTATGATCTAGCTCTGAAGTTATCATCTACTCTTAGTTGCCTCATCAAATAAAGCTGACATGACTGTAAGTTGATCTAACTTATAGCCAATAGAATCCCCACTAAAAATACCATGGATGAGCACCTGCAACTCTAACTGAATATCAGTAAGCTCAATGTACTCACCACCCTCATGTTGATATTGGCAAGGAACTCAGGACATGAAAGTTATCACAAAATGGAGTGCACTAGTCACGTGTTCTATGCTCTTAGCCAACTCTGAAACCATTGTATCCTGTATTTTTACCTTGAAGATCAACTGTGTCCTCCAAGTTAAAATAGCTTCTTTATCTTCTTCGTCAGTGACCGAGTCATATGTCGTCCTTAGATGAGAGATCATGATTTCATCTTTGGGTCTATCAACCACCAAGTCTTGCTCCTCATTCTGGATCTATAGACAGAGTTCACAGGCATTGTACCTCAATTGATATAACTCTATGAGTACAAAGCAGCCCCTTGTGATGAACTCTTCCTCCCAGTCTATCAGGTGCTTCCCATATACAACCAACTGATTAAGGTTATTCTACTCTGTTGGTAACTCTAGTGTTGGTAGGAGTGAAGCGGTGATATTTTCAGTTCTATGCATGAGGTTAGAGATATACTGATGAAGTTGTTGGATTTCAACCTTGAGGGATGCCTTGTCTTCCTCGTCTTTTATCACCCTATCCTTTATGCTATAAGTTGCAACCTAAAGGAAATCAACCTCTGTTTGGTGTGTACTTCTACCAAGGTTGACCTTTATCACGTCGAAGTCTTCAACTTCTACCTCATTCAAGCTCTTACCCTCTGGAGGTGCAATAGTCTCTATTATGATCTCCTTGTCAATGTTCCTCTCTACATGAACTTGCTTCTTTATTCTCTTATTCGGTGCATCTTGGTAGACATGATCAAAGTCTGAATGGTCAAGTCTGTAAGATGGTTGCCTCCTTTTCCTACCTAGCTAATTCTCAAGCCAAGATGAGTCTTGACTAATCTCACTGGAAGGGTTGGTGCTAGTCATAGGAAGTTCTGATGAGTAGGAATGTGTAGAGGTATCACTACGCGGTGGCGAGTCTAGTTCAAAATCAATGTGAAATGGAATTGGAGACTGTTGTTTGCTAGGAAATGGCATGGGAGGTTGAACATCTAGCTATGGAAAACTTCAAACTATATTTGTGGCTTTCGCCACATGTGTTTCTATAACAAGTGCCTTTCCTTTTGAATTGTTAGGCACTTTGTTTCTTTTAGGAGGATTACTCCTTTTTTGTTTTTTTGTTTTGATGAGGATGGAAGTGAAGATTCCACCGGTGTCGGCTCTGTACTTGGCATGACTTCCCTCCTTTTCTTTTTGCTATCCACATGTAGAGTATACTATTCTAAATGACCCTACTTGATCTCTCTTTGATAGATGAGTATTCCTTGGCAAACCAATCGACAACTGGAAGTGGCTATGTATCAACCTGTTCTTTGAAGAATTGAGGAAGTACATCCCCATCATCATTTGAAAATCCTCCCACATCTTCTGACTTGAATACATAAATATGTGAGAGAGTGAACCTGTTGTAGCTACGTCAGTGTTGTTGGCAACACAAGGGAAAACAACTGAGAGGGGGGGTGAATCAGTTGTCACATAATTTCAAACTTTATTAAACTTATTAGCCTTATTCTCAGATCTAATTAATAACCATGAAAGCATAGATCAACATATCATAAACACACACAACACCAAGATTTTTACGTGGAAACCCTGTTAGGGGAAAAACAATGGTGGAGATCAGTCCATAAGATTATACCCTGTTAAAAGTATAAGATAATAAATGGGAATGCACATGCATTCAGGCACACTACCTAGAGCTCACTACTCAAATACAACAAGGCTTACTACCCAAGGAAGACACACTATCTTACAGAAAGATTTTGATTACATCCATCATATTTTGAACTGAGAAAATAGCATCTGATCAATGCCTAATTACAGTTTCGGTTAAGCACAAAAAATTTGCTCACTGTTCACACTTTTATTTTTCCTTCGAATGATTAGAAATTTATTTGCACACATGACTCCCACACTTTGATTCACACTTCACTCACTTCATTTCCACACCCTTTATCAAATGATAAAAAAATCACTCATATATAACTGCAACAAAAATAACATCATCTACAAGTCGGCTTTAATAAAATATAAAATGAATACAAACTATCGGCCCAAAACATGAATAATTATCAATGTGAATCAACCACCGTCAGCCACAACATAGTGAAGACCCAAAATAAAATCCTTGAACATGAAACACCTTCAAAAATTATTCCTCCAAGATCCACATCATGCTACAATCACCCAGTCAGCCAAGAACATAAAAAAACATGAACACACAAGAGAAAATCTTCATTCCCGAACACATCGATCAATGTGGACATGAAACAAAGATAGAGAATGATCTAGAAACATCCACAAGAATCATGAATAACTAGAGAAGCATTTGCAACAACTGAACTTACTAGAATCACATCATCTTCATTCAGGAACACCAACTAAAGCAACAGGAAAAATTTCTGAACACAGATACTCATAACTTGATCAAATCTTCACGCAGATATCTAAAACTCAATGTGGATAAACTAGATATACTAAAAAACAAACCCTTTAGTCCACAACCTCTAATCATCACCACACAAAGTGAGCCATCAACATGTTGTCCAAACTAAACTTGACAACCTGTAACTCTCTTTATTACAATTTTCTCAATATCCTCAACATATACAGCCTCAAATGACATTAATGTTAATAGTGTTGACATCAATGAAAACCACATATTAGCAACACAACCAAAACATCCAAAAATCTCCCCCTTTGGAATTGATGGCAACACATGATGTGAAAAACACCATCAATCCAACTTCCTCTTGGTACTTTCTCCTCCTTAGGTTTTGACTCTTCTCCTCAACTCTTCTCCTCACAAGGTTTTTCACATGAATATTCTCCCTCTTTGACATCAATGAAAAATATAAGAATTATCTTACTCACACAAGCTCTGAAACACATTTCTAAACATCTGACTACTCCCCCTGAGTAGCAGCCACCACAACATCAATCTGGATCAAGATATGACTATGAAATGCACAGACTGATGCAAATCAATGCATCTTAGTTCTGATTAGGAGGGGTAATCACCCCTAGCTTCCCTCTAAGATACTCAAAAGTATGCTTAGGCAAAGGATTAGTAAAGATATCTACAATCTATTCTTTAGTAGACACATAGTCCAATTTGACCTCCTTTTCACTCACCTTCTCTCTCAAAAAGTGAAACTTGATAGATATATGCTTGGTTTTTGAATGCAGCACCAGATTCTTAGAAATGTGAATTGAATTTGAATTATCATAGAATATAGCAATAGGCTCATCATACACAACTCTGCTATCTTTCAACATCTGCTTCATCCACAATACTTGAGTACAATTGCTAGCAACAACAATGTATTTTCCCCTGTAGTAGATAAGGAACAGCATTTGTCTTCTTCTTAACATGAAATCAACCGAGAAAATGCACCTGCTGGTTACTATTTTTTGTCATCCACATCTCTTGTGATGAATCAATAAGCACTCAAAGTAGGTCATATTTAGGATACCATATTGCAAAATCAATTTCCTTCAAGTGTCAATCCTCTTCTAGCAGTCATGAGAGGATTCCTTAGGATTGGCGGAAATATACTTGGCCGTGCATATAACATTCATGATATCAGGTCTAGTTTGATTCAAATAAAGCAATCCACCAATCATAGATCTGTATCTAGTCTGGTTTGCTTTTGGAGAATCATCATTTTGAGTCAACTTACATCTGGTCACCATAGGTGTTGGCTTTGAATCTTCCATACCAAAATTCTTTAGCAATTCTTTCACATACTTGGACTGAGATAGAAAGATCCCTTTGTCTAGTTGAGCAATTTGTAATCCCAAAATAATTTCATTTCTCCAATCATAGAAATCTCAAACCCACTTTGCATCTCATCAACAAATTTCATGCACAAACTATCATCTCCTCAAAAAATGATATCAACAAAGACTTCAACAATCAAATCTTTATCATGATCAATCTTGAAATATAGATTACTATCAGCATTACCTTTGTTAAATCCAAGTTTCAAAAAATACTTATCCAAACTGGCATACCATGCTCTTGGGGCTTGCTTAAGTCCATACAATGCTTTCTTCAACTGACAAACTATATATTCCTAATCAGTCAATTGAAATCCATCAGGTTGTTCAATATACACTTCTTCTTCTAGTTCACCATTTAGAAAAGCTGACTTGACATCCATCTAATAAACCTTGAAGTTTTTGTAAGCAACATAAGCAAGAAACAATCTATGAACTTCAATCTTAGAAACAGGGGAAAAAGTTTCCTCAAATTCAATTCCTTCCATCTATGAATATCCTTTACATACCATTCTTGCTTTGTTTCTAACAACTTCACCTTGCTCATTCAGTTTATTCTGAAAGACCCATTTAGTTCCAATTACATTTTTTTCCATAGGTCTAGGAACAAGAATCCATGTTTCATTCTTCTCAATTTGTTGTAGCTCTTCTTTCATTGCATCCATCCAATGTTCATCTTTGCATGCCTCATTGATATTACTAGGCACAGTCTTTGAACTCAAACAGTAATCTTCAACAATTCTTCTCCTAGTTTGAACACCTTTGTTCTTATCACCTATAATATGATCTTCTAAATGATTCAGTCTTACATACCTTGGAGTCTTGGGATGTTCTTAAACTTCTAGCTCTTGTGTTCTTACTTCACTACTTTCACTAGTTCCTTCCTCTTGAATTTCCCGATTCACTGTAATGATTTGCACTTGATTATGAGTCTGAACTGAATTGGCATTCTGATCATCTGAATCATATCCACAGGTTCTAGATGGTTTAGCTATGTCTTCATCAACCTTGACATTAGCACTTTCAACCACTTTCCTCAATCTCTTGTTAAAGCACTAGTAGGATTTACTTTTAGTAGAGTAACCAAGGAAGATACGTTCATCACTCCTAGCATCAAAATTTCCTATATGATCTTCATCTCTTTTGATATAGCATTTACTCCCAATTTTTTTGAAGTATCTAACACTAGGCTTATGACCAAACCATAGTTCATAAGGGGTCTTACCAGTATCACCTTTGATATGCACCCGATTGAGAGTGTAAACAACAATACTCACAACTTCTCTCTAGTAGATATGAGGAACATTTCCTTCTAGCATAATAGTCCTAGCAGCATCTAGAACTGTCTTGTTCTTCCTTTCCACAAATCCATTTTGCTGAGGGGTCCACGGGGCAAATAATTATCTCTTTATCCCATGTTCTTCACAAAAAGAATTAAACTCACCAGAAATGAATTCACCACCTCTATCTGATCTTAGACATTTAATCTTCAGACTTGTCTCTGTCCCAACCTTAGCCTTAAAAATATTGAGTTTCTCAAGAGCTTCATATTTTTCTCTTAAGAAAGCAACCCACATCAATCTAGAACAATCATCAATAAGTAACATGAAATACATGTCTCCTTGTAAACTTTTGATTCTTGAAGGACCACACAGATCAATATGCATAAGCTCCAACACTTCATTTGAACAATGTTGTTTGCTCTAAAACGAAACTCTAGTTTTCTTCCCCAACTGACATTCTTTGCATATGGTATTAGTAGGCTTTACTAACTTAGGAAGATCTCTCATAACATGAGTAGAACTTATCTTGATAATATTGTCAAAGTTTACATGACATAATCTCCTATGCCATAACCAATTTTCATCAACTTGAGCAATCAAACAACTTTTAGTAGCAACATTTAGGTGAAAGATATTACCTTTTATTTTTGTACTTGAAGCAATCACATTTCCAGAACTCCCCAATATTCTACACTTTCCACTCTTGAATTGCAGATTGTATCCCTTGTCAACCATCTTTCCAACACTTAAAAGATTATGCTTCAAACTTTCAACATATAGAACATCATCAATATTATTCTTACCATCAAGAGAAATGGATCCTCTACCATAGATTACACCAGCTTTATCATCACCAAATATTAAAACACCACCATCACACTTTTCAAGACTCACAAATTTACTTTTATCACCTATCATGTGATGAGAGCAACCACTGTCAATCACCCATTCATCCTTTTCTTCAATTCTGGCTACCAAAGCTTTCTCCACATTCATGCGACTAAAAAATTCAGTAGGTACTGGATCATTTTCCTTGATATAAATAAATACACATTCATCTTCACTTGCATTCCCTTTATTGGATTTATCATCAGTCACACCTTCATCAGTAGCATAATAACATTTTCTTTGGAATCTAGGCTTGTTAGGTCTTAGCTTGGGAACTCTTTCAAGACACCTTGAGGAAAAATGACCTATCTTATTGCAAGAAAAACATTTAAGAGGCAATTTCCCTTTATACTTACCTTCTCCTCTAGGTACTCTCTTGATAAGAAGTGCTTCAAGCTCATCTAGCTTTCTCTCTTCTTCTTCAATCTCTCTCATTTCTTCCTCATAATTGAACACTTTTCTAGAAGAAATTTCTCCTGAATCATATCTCTGCTTATCTCTTCTAGAGGTAGTAGCTTTGAATGCAGATTCTATCTTAGGAAGAGCATCACCAAACTCACTTAACTCAAAAGCAGCAAGCTTACTAATCAACATGTCTCTAGTTACATTTGTCACAGTCCATATCTCCTCAATAGTAGCAACTTTGTGTTTGTATTCAGTAGGCAAGGATCTAAGTACTTTATCAACAATCTCTGACTCTTCCAATGTTCCACCAACACATCTAATAGTGCACACAAGTTCATTCACTCTTTGTATGAAAGCAGTAATGTTCTCATCTTCTACCATCTTCAATGTTTCATATTTCCCTTTCAGACTTTGCAACTTAGCAATCTTCACATGTGCATCACCTTCATACAAAGTTTCCAACTTTTTCCATATCTCATAATCAATCTTCAAATCCATCACATTTGTCATCTCAAAATCAGTCAAAGCACTCAACAATGCTTCCTTAGCCCTGATATTATATTCAACATCTTTGATCTCAACAGAAGTAGAAGGACCATTCTGTGGGATAACATACCAATTCTTTGTAATGTTCCAGAAAGATTCACCAATGCATCTTAGATGACACTCCATTCGAGTATTCCACAAGGAATAATTTGTTCCATCAAATCTTAGACTATCCTTCTTGTATTTTTCCATCTCAGATCACCTCAAGTTGTTAAAATTCTTCCAAGGAACCTGCTCTAATACCAATTGTTGGAAACACAAGGGAAAACAATTGAGAGGGGGGGTGAATCAGTTGTCACATAATTTCAAACTTTATTAAACTTATTAGCCTTATTCTCATATTTGATTAATAACCATGAAAGCATAGATCATCAACACATTAGAAACACACACAACACCAAGATTTTTATGTGGAAACCCTGTTAGGGGAAAAACCATAGTGGAGATCGGTCCACAAGATTATACCCTGTTAAAAGTATAAGAGAATAAATGGGAATGCACATGCATTCAAGATGTTCACTACCTAGAGCTCATTGCTCAAATACAACAAGGCTTACTACCCAAGGAAGACACACTGTCTTACAGAAAGATTTTGATTACATCCATCATATTTTGAACTGAGAAAATAGCATTTGATCATGCCTAATTATAGTTTCAGTTAAGCACATAAAATTTGCTTACTCTTCACACTTTTTTTTTGCCTTTGAATGATTAGAACTTTATTCGCACACAAGACTCCCACACTTCACTTCACACTTCACTCACTTCATTTCCACACCCTTTATCAAATGATAAAATAATCGCTCATATATATCCGCAACTAAGAATAACATCATCTACAAGTCAGCTTCAATAAAATATAAAATGAATACAAACTGTCGGCCCAAAACATGAATAATTATCAATGTGAATCAACCACTGTTGACCACAACATAGTGAAGACCCAAAATAAAATCCTCGAACATGAAAAAACTTCAAAAATTATTCCTCAAATATCCACAACACGCTACAAGCACCCAGTCAACCAAGAACATAAAAAAAATGAACATGCAAGAGAAAATCTTTATTCGTGAACACATCGATCAATATGGGTGTGCAAAAAAGATAGAGCATGATCTATAAACATACACAAGAATCATGAATCACCAGAGAAGCATCCACAACAACTGAACTTACTAGAATCACTTCATCTTCATTTAGGAACACCAACTGAAGCAACATAAAAACTATTTGACCACAGATACTCATAACTTTATCAAATCTTCACGTGGATCTCTAAAACTCAATGTGGATAAACTAGATATACTAAAAAAAAAAACCTTTAGTCCACAACCTCTGATCATCAACATACTTAGCGAGCCATCAACATGTTGGCCAAACTGAACTTGACAGCCTGTAACTCTCTTTATTACAATTTTCTCAATATCCTTGACATATACAGCCTCAAATGACCTAAATGCTAATAGTGTTGACATCAATGACAACCACATATTGACAAAAAACCACAACATCCAATAGGTGCACCTCGAACTCATCCTCACAGTTGAACCAATAATCCTCCATTGTAGGCTTATGGTAAGGGCGACTGCCAAGGCGTGTTGAATAACAACCCCAAGGGTCATATGCGCATTCATCAACAAGGTACTTGAGATTAAGTTTCTCTAACTCATGACCTACAGCCTTGGAATCAATTGTTGTCTTGCACTAGTAGATTTCCATTTGCAATGGAAAGTTGGCAACTGGTTTATGCTTGTGGCGAAAACGTGAATGAACATTGTACAATTGCCTAAGAAATTCCATGAAAACTGTTATATCCAAAGGATAACGATGTAGCATGGCTAGATTTATATCCGTAGATGTAGATGTAGGTATAGGTAGGGAAATGAATGAACTAATCTTCCCATTCTACCATTGTTGCTCTGGCAACCGCTGAGATACGAACATGCACTTCCTGGACTAGGATCCTCGCTGTGTACATCAATCTTACACACGCTTGAAATGTCGCTTGGACTTTGTGAACTCAAGATGGTCATAGTATTGATAAACCTTTTGTACACTAAGAATCCCCACTATGTTCAACCCTCTAAACTAACCTTGGTAGGCAATCACGTATACAAGATACAAACACATATGAAATTGGTCGGCAACTAGGAAACCAAAAATTTGCTTGTGGAGAATGTTGTTGATCAAAGAGGCCCAGTCATAATGCTCCCGCTTGGAAATAATTTGAGAAATGATGTAGTACATCAAAGGTGGGAATTTATTGGCATTTGCATGACCAGAAACACGATTAAGAAGAGAGATCAAAATCGCGTACTCGTCTTTGAACTCTCCATGACTTGCATTGTTTGGAAATTTAGTTTTCTTTTGTTTTAACCACCTTGCTACCATTTTTCTCTAACACGTGCCCTTATCAACATTGAATTCCTTTTCACAAAGATCCATGGTAATGACCAAACTATTCAGATGTTGAGGAATACTAAAACACCTCTCAATGTCCTGGGGCTTGAGACTGCAAATCACCCATCCATCCACTAACTAAATTTCTCGGGTAGTAGAATTGTAATGATTGACACAAGACATCAAGAATTCTATGTAATGAATTGAAATAGGGAGTGAAGCCACCTCTAGCAACCTGCATTCTTCAATGTTTTGAAGTATTGCTTGATTTATCTCAATCGGATCCAAGATAGCCTCTGGAAGCACCTTATGCAAATCCATTTCAACCATTTCGATGAAGTCGTGAACCAAGATTGACTTAGTCTTGAATTCAATCTATGTGTACTGCAATTTGAAAAACTCGCCTGTTGTCTGTAAACTCGACTATGTTCATACAACTTTCTCTGGAAAGTTAAAATGTCTCTTGGTGAGGCTAAAAATAGCCCATTAGAGGGAAATTTCCACAAAAAACATTCTGAGACGTGGGTTTTGTGCAAAAAGTGATTTTAAGACAACCCACAATGTTAGAATTGCGAAAAAGTATCGTTTAGCTTGACATGCAAAGACTTTTACAAAAAAAAGAAATTGGGGGCAGCATGGGCTATGTGGGGCAATTTTCCCAAGAAAAATTGAAATATGGGTTTTGGTCAGAAGATGATTTTAAGCCAACCCAAATTCTCCGTTTTGAAAAATATTGACTTTTACTCTACCATGCAAAGGAATTTCAGTTGAGAAAAGCAGAGCTTCGAGAATTGAAGCTTTAAGGCAATTTCTTCTAAAAAATTCTAGCACATGGGTTTTGTAGAGGAAGTCATGCACAACCAACCCAAATGATCAAAATTGTCAAAAGTCGGCAAATCTTGGACATGCGAAGAAAACCTAAGATGAGAATAGTAGAATTTAAGACATAAGATAGAAGTTTTTATGTTACTATTTCTGCTAAAGTCGTCATGCTTGTTTGGAGTTTGTTGATTATTCTGAACCTGTATCTACAAGGAAACCTAAAAAATAATATATGTAGTGCCTTTGAATGTTGATTACTGAGAAAATTTGCTTGCTCTTCAACGTGTTGTGAGTGAAATGGACACCATCTTGCAATAAATAAAGAAATTTGAAAGTTTATGGCACCAACTGCAAGAAGAAACCTTGATTTCAAAAGGAATTATCTGATTGGACCTCACTTCGTTCAACAAAAAATGACTTGGAGTTTCAAAAATATTAAATTATTAAAATATTCAGCTTCACTTATCATGCAAATTTGCAATTGAGTCTCAAATATAGGCGCCAATATTAAAATATTGAAGAAAATTGCCCCATTAAAGTTGACATGTTGAAACTAAAAATTTAATTTTTTTTAATTGAGTTAACTAAATTCTCTCCTTCTAGGTTTGCTTAGAATATTTTATTGATTCCAAAAATTCCAAGTTTGACTTTCTAGGCGTCCCCCTTCAAAAGTAGAGATTTTCAGCTAACTTCCTATTTTGTAGCTTATTGAAAATGTCACAGTTGCCTCTGTTGAGCTCTGATTTATGGATGCCTTGTTGATGTCGGAGTCGAGCTGACACATCCATTGTGAAGCCAGAACTACTCTAATAAAATGTCTATTGGGAGCTGTAAGTGTTAAAAACCATGTCTAGTGCCTCAAAAACAAAGTCGCCTCTTATTAAAATAATGTACAGGCCACTAGACAACTATTTCTTTGATTTTCCATTTCGCGCTTCAATCTGTTGATGTCGGTGAATGATGACTCCTATCGATTGGTTGTTGAATCCATTGCATAGCTAGAAGAATTCAGAAAACAATGACTAAATGTAGAGCGTCTGAAAGAAAGATTAAGGGCCTCAAATGCAAGGGTGCCCCTAGCTTGCAAAGACATAATTACCATTTTGAGAATGATTTTGCAATTTGCAACTTTCACACGAACGTTGTACTTTGACCCTTGACACTGGGAGTTGGATTGCTCTGATGCACACACCGTTGATCTCATCGTGAAGTTGGAACAACTTAGAAGAGATGTTCTTGGAAGTGACGAAGTGAGAAAACTGCTTCTAAGACCCCCAAGAGAAGGGCGCCTTTTCCAAGGGAGTATTTTTGCTTGTTTTCATTCTTCAGTATTTTCTTTTGGTTCTTCACTCATGGGAATTTGACAAACCCTGAGGGCGGATGGTTGGATTTACTGAATAGCTAGGAGGATTCTACATAGGTCTTGTGAAGATGACGAATGCTAAAAACCTCATCTAGCTAGTCAAAAGGCTAGGCGCCCCTAGCCTATAGAGGTACAGTTTGATATTTTCACTTTTATTTTCCCTCCATTTTATGTGCTTGTTGGCACTACTATCATGGTCACTCAACACATTTAACAATCTTGCGAATGGGTGTATTGCAGACTGGGCTAAATAAGGAAAGATACCCTGAAAATAGAAACTACAAATTCATTCATTTGACATGTCTAATTCAAGGGCGCCCCTGAACTACAAGGGTGCAAAAACTACAAATTTGACTGTCTTTGTGATGTGTAAATTCTCTGTACCTTCCACTTCCGCCTTTGATTTCCGAATTTCTACAGCTCGGATGGACTTTCTTGATAGCTTTCTAGAAAGTTGACTGAAAAACTAAAGAGAATGAATGTATCTGCAACTAGAAACAACTGAATCTGAGCCTTCAAATTGAAGGGCACCCCTGAGCTATAGGGGCGCAGATTTGTTCTAGACTTGATGTTTTCCTCCATTTTGCACTCTGCGAACACTGTGTTGGATGCTGAGTTGACCACATAGAAGCATTACTATTGTTGATGCATGTGTGTGACTGTATTTCACCATTTTCACATGTACGAACATTGTAAAGTTGATTTGCACATTGATTGCGCAAGTGTCTCCCACGTTACAAAGTGAAATTTTTCCAAACTTAGAATATTTTTTCTACTTTTTGCCATTCAAAAATTCCATTTTGACACTTGGTACTGGCCAACTACCATTGACGACCTCAGAGGTCCAAACTTTTCTCCTCAAAAAGTGAAAACTACCCACCAAGCTTAAACTGACTTTTAACTAAAATTGACTTCACCATTGTGATCGTGATGTGAAATAAGCCAATCAAAATTAATTTCAGCCAATTGTGACAAGTTTCAATTTTTAGGGTTTCGCGACCTTAAACAGCGGTGCTTGAAACCATAATTTTCAATTTTTCCAAATTTCACTAGTATCTTCTTGACACCAAATTGACTCAAATTCCATACTTAAATTTTCCCAAAAACTATGTTTTGACATCATTTTAACAAGGTTTAGACCATTTTAAAGCAAAATTCCTTAATGAAGCAAAAAATTTGGTTTGGGTACAACATTAGGCTCCGTTTGGTGAGCATGTCAGATACTTATGGCATAGGAGAATCGAGATACTATGTGTTTTCATAGACCAATGACTTATCAGTTGGGCATTGGAGTCAGAACTCTTTCCTAATCACCTAATATACTTGAAGTTTTCCTAATCACCTAAAACAAGACTACCTAAGAAATCACCTAAAACATGACATAACTTTAGAGAACGGGGAAACACGTTATGACATAAGGAAAAAGCATAAAATAAAATTATTTACAAAAATTCACTCCTCCCTCGGAGGGTTGAATTTTTTGAGATATTTCCCACTATAAGGTAGCGGTAGAATCCTTCTATCTGAATATGAGAGCATGTGTGTGTTCTCTCCTCTTGACTCATGGATTTGAAAAGGCCCCAACCATAAGGAATCAAAATTTCCATGCATTCCTTTAGGTTTGTGTCTTTTGTCCCACAATAGGACTTAATCTCCAATTTCGAAGTCCCTCTGACAAGCCTTCTTATCAAAAATCTTCTTCACTCACTCTTGATGCTAAGTGATTCTATCGACAACCTCTACCCTTTCCTCTTCAAGCTTCATCAGGTACAACACCCGCTTCTGAATAGGATCTCTGAACTCTTCATCTTCTAGTGTAGATGCTAGCTGTAAGGTAGACAACTCCAATGTGATGGGAAGAATTGCTTTTGTACCATACAAAAGTATAAAAGGCAAGGTACCAATGGCTCTTTTGGGAGTGATTCTATTAGCCCAAAGAGCGTCATGAATATAATTTTTTGTGCCAAGCCTGCTGATTTGAATCAACCAGCTTACGCACGATTGTGACTATGTTCTTGTTTGATGACTTGGCCTATCCATTACCCTGAGGGTAATAATCTGATGAGTGTGATAGCATGATGTCATGATCAAAACAAAAAATTAGTAAAATGATGTTCTCCTTCAGAAAGTCATAGACAACTTCAGAAGTAGCTCATTTGGTAGGAACCACCTCAACCCATTTCATGAAATAATTTGTTGTTGTTAGGACATAAACATGCCCCTTACTAGAACTTTGGTTGATAGGACCTAAAAAATCTATACCCCATTGCTGAAATGGAGCATCGATAATTATTGGCCTGAGTGGAGTAGTTGCCAATCTGACTTTGCCAGCAAATTGTTGACACATCTGACACCTGTACACCCATTCATATGCGTCATAGAACATAGTTGGCCAATAAAACTATGCTCTCAATATTTTAAATGCAGTGACCCTCGATGAAAATTTTCCTCTGCATGCTTGATTGTGAAAAGCTTCCAACAATCTTTGTTGCTGGTTCTTCCAAATGCATAAAAGAAAATCTTCGTCAAGGCCACGCTTGTACAAAATGTTATTAATAAGCACAAAATTCTATGCTTTCAGCTTTAATGTTCTCTTCTATTGTTTGTCCATGTGACATGGACATTCTCCATAAGTTGAATAATACCACAAGGGTGTGTACCATTCTTCCGCAGAATCAACAAATAGGGCCAAAGGAAGGCCCTCTTCAATTTCTAGCTCAGGTTCAATTTCACCATTGCTCTGATGCTTTTGATCTCCATCTTCTGCCAAATATCGACAAAGACCTTGCTTGCGGATGAGCTTGGTCAGCTTGATTTCTAGATCATACTCTTGAACTTTTGCAATCCAGTTTCCTCTTTTTGTGCCCATCTCCTATTGAGTTAGCACACTTTTAACTACTGGATCGATGACAAACACCATTGTATGAGAATTCAAGATATAAAACCTAAAAGCCTTGACAACTCTGATGACAACATACACATTCTTCTCAATTTGAGAATAGTGCGATTCACTATCCTTGAAATTGGTGCTCATGAAAGCAATTAGAGATTCTCCTTCTTCACTGAGCTTCTGTGTCAATATAGCAGACAATGTGTGTTCTAATGCATAACAATAGAGGATAAAATCCTTCACAAAGTTGGCTCGAACCAACACTAGTACGTTAGCAATAGCTTCTTTGATTTTAATAAAGGCTTGTTTTCCTTCTTCTGTTCATATGAAAGTGGACGTATTTTTCATCATTGTTGAGATCTCCTTCATCAAATCCAAAAAATCTGGTACAAATCTCCTAATAAAGTTGACTTTACCAAAAAAGGAGTGCACTTGTGTTTTGTTATTTGGAAGAGACATGTTTTTGATTGATTCCACTCGATTTGGGTCAATTCTAGTCCCCTCTTTGGAAATGATGTGGCCAAGTAGATTGCCCTGCATCACTGCAAATATGGTCTTCTTTGGATTCAATGAAATCTTATGATACCTGCATCTCTTGAACACTTTCACCAGGTGTGAAAAGTAGTCTTCTTGTTTATCTGAGAAAACAGTCAAGTCATCAAGGTAGATGACTATTATCTTGTTCCTGAGATCCCCAAACGCTAAATCCATGGCCCTCTGAAAAGTAGCACCAACATTGATAAGGCCAAAAGGAATCCTTTCATAAGAAAACGTTCCCCACAACGTGGTGAAAGTTGTCTTGATCTGGTCCTCTTTTGCCACTGCAATCTGATTATAATTAGAAAACCATCAAGAATTGATAGCATCCCTAACCTAGTGACTGTCTACAAGGTATGTTCAATGATTGGTAATGGGAAATTGTCCTTTAAGGATGACTTATTCAAATTCCTAAAGTCCACGAAAATTATGATCTCACCATTCTTTTTATGCACAAGAACTATGCTAGACACCCAGGTGGAGTGATGAATTGGAAATATTATCTTCGAGTCCACCATCTTCTGAATATCCGCATAGATAGTATCTTGAATTTGCAGATTATATTGTCTCTTCTTTTGCTTGAAAGGCTTGACATCATACTTCAAAGGAATTGTATGTGACAATTCTACAGGTGTGAAGACCTTCAAGTCTTTGTAAGACCAGACAAATACATCCTTGTATTGTTTGAACAAGGTGGTAAACTTCTCAGCTTCTTCTGGAGTACAACACCTGCCTAGATTAACAAGTCGAGGCTTGTCTTCAATGTTGATGTTTACTTGGTAATGCTCCGTAGAAGTATTAACACCTAACATCTGTTCATCTTGAATGTATTGGTCATGTCGGTCAAAAATATTCTCTAAAGACACCAGACCCTTAGAAATTTGATTTCCTTTTAGTTGTATGATCCCAGATTTTGTAGCTCCAGAGTCTTCAGTGAATGATTTCTTAAAAGGAGTAGTACTTCCTTCAAAGAACAACTCTTTGTAGTTGTCTCCCATGACAAGAAATTCTTCAATATCATCATCGTCATCAAATACTTGCTAGTTTTCTGCATTATTTGGAACAATTGGCATGTAGATCAACTCAATAGCAAATATATTTTGACAAAAGTTAGAATGTGGCATAAAAATAGCTACAGATACCGCAAGGGCATCAACTCTACTAGTATCTGAACGTGGAATATAAATGATGTTGAACACATCGAACCAGCAGATGGCATTCCACACCTTCTGTCTGTATGATTGAAGGCATTGATTTCTGACTTGGAAATGGTCCTTGATTTTCTTGACAATCAACTTTGCATCTCCTTCAACTTTAAGTAACTTGATCCCCAAATCCTTCACATTCTTGAGACCTAATAAAAGCATCTCGTATTCTGCCATATTGTTGGTACATTCAAATTGTAATCGGTAAGCAAATGGATATAGATGACCTTCGGGAGAAGTAATCACGACTCCAGCTCCTGAACCCGATGTTGAGAAACTATCATCAAACTACATCGTCCACACTTTTGACTCTTCATATGATGTAATTGTGGAAAGTGCAAACTTCTGACTATCTTCATAGCATATGTGCCCAGACCCGTGTCTTAATATAACACTTGTGTATGTGGGTCCTGGGATCTCACCACCGTAAACCTTGACTTTGCCTCAGGCTCCAACTTGAAAGTTCCCTTCTTCAATGGAATTGTCATGAATGACCAATCCAATTGAATTTCACCTCTGAGGTCTTTGTAGAAGCTCCTACTAAGTAACATTCCATAACCGATAGGAATGTCAGCTACCAAGATAGTCATCATTATTTTCTTCTCAGGACAAGATGCTAGCCTGATTTTTGCATCATTCAGTTGACCAACCAATGACACTGGATTTGACTCAAGTGAGTAACACTTTTCTTGAGTTTTTTTGCATGAAAGTCCCAACGCGTTCATGATATGTAGGGGTATAATGTTGTTTGAAGATCTGCTATCTATGATATAATTACTGAGTTTAAAACCTCCTCTATACAAAGATATATAGAATGGTTTTGGCTTTTCTTCTGCTGGCACGGATGACTCTAGCAGTGTTGGCTAGATTGCAGCCTTCTTGTTTACAACTTTGAGGATTCTTTCCAACTGCTCTAGATGATCTTGTAGATACTCCAATTATGAGATTTGCACCTTCGTCTTCATCATAGAAGATGTCGAAGTTTGCTGAAGAAGGTTCTTGAGCAATCGACACAGTATTCTCTTGTGAATATTTGGGATTGGGCATTCTATGGAAAAATGACCCCATTTGTTGCACTTTTGATATTGTATCATAGGTCTTCCTTTGGAATTGTATTGGATTCGGCTTCTCGGCCCACTATTAATATATCGATCATTATTTCCTCTTCTATTTTGATGCCCGCTAGGATATGCATTACTGTTGTTATTATTTTGAGGCTTAGGAGGTGTGGTTGGAGGGGTTGACTATTCCCCCTGGGTGAAGACAACTTGTGTGCTTCTTATTTTTAAATTGTATGAGCATTCCTTGATGGAATGTCCCTGTACTTGATAGATGTCACAAAATGATTTCTTCAGACAGCTATTTTTAGTGTGACCTATTTTACAATTGTTGCACCATAGTTCTTTAGTTTCTTTTGAGGTATCTTTGTCAGCCTTTAGTTCTTTCATCATACGCATCATATCTCGTTGGAGGGCCTAAATAGTTTTAGATTCTCCATCATTGCTCTCATCTATACTCTCGTTGTCATCCATCTTCCTTTTTGTCCGAGAAGATGTTTTATTTTCACTCTCAATGTCCATCGCCCAATTGTAAGCCTTGGCATACGATGATGGAGGTAAATTACCTTAATTTTTTCGTAGCAAGGGAATTAGTCCTTCAATGAACCACTGCTTCTTCAATCCATCGGTCAACTAATTCTCTAACTTTACCAACAATTCCTTGAGCCTCCAATTGTAAGCTTGTACATTTTCATGTTTCCCTTGTTTGGTGTTATATATTTTGACAATGATTTCATTTTCGTCCCATAATAGTTTGAACTCTGCTTCCAATGATTTTCTCAGTGATTCCCATGAGGCTTTATCTTCTATTGCTAGTTCAATGAACCAATCGATTGTTATGCCTCGTAGTGTTGTTGGGAATGCTCTGAGCGAATAATTTTTGTCATCTTAGCCACTCACTATCCATATGGTCTCACAAGTTTTACAGTGTTTCACTGGATCTTTTGATCTATTCCTTGTGAATTTTGGCAATTTTTTCTTTCCACACTCGTACTGGCTGGCAGAGTCACCATTTTCCTTCCTTGATGTTCTCTCTGTGTGTTGAACCTATTTGGATTGTTTTGCTCAGTATGTTTCGATTTATGTCCTGCACTCACAACCATGTACGAGTCCTCCATTCATCTACCCTCAGTTTCCTCTGCACTTTGGTTATCCTAGGGGTTGTTCTTGCACTCCCTCCATCTGAGGTCTTTAGTTCAAATCCTCCAATTCTCGGTTCTTCTCCCAATATGGATAATTCTCGAATGTGGTGTATGTTATTTTCAATTTCTTTGTTTGATTTATTTTCAAAGTATTTTTTTCTTCATCATCTGATATTGTCTGTACAGATGGTTGTCTTGATTGGTTGGAAAGGTTTTGGTTTGTTTCTTCAACAAGGTCTTGGTTTTCTTCTTCGACTATTCTTCTCAACCGTCTTTATCATTCCTCTAGTTCCTTTACTCTCAGAGATCTTCATGCCTGTCCTTCTGATGATTCTTGACTGTTTGGGATTCAATTCTTGTCTTTATTTGGTCATATAGGCACTAATTTCTAGGAGTACACTACAATTGGTGTCGTGCCCTTCCTCCTCCCATTTGTTTCATTCTTCGTATTGTTGCAGTATTTGTTTTCTTCTTTGCTTTTGGTCTTTGTTGGCCTAAAGACCTTGGAGTGTGATGTGTTGTGCAATCAATCTCTGTTGTATGTCGTGAAGGTGGTCGACCTCTGGGTTGACCATTAGATTATCCCAAATGATTTCCCTAGGGACCTCTCACCTAAGAGCTTCCCTCATATGTGTTCCTTCAGTGAGATATAGATCACAGGTTGATGAGTTCTTTTGTCAATGCGTCTTCTCTTTCCTCATTTGTTTGTATCGACTCTTCAACTGGATGACCCATTACAATGCCATTATTCTCATCTGTGTGTTGTGTACAAGAATTCATATCGACAATGGCGCCTAATGTTTACTCACTTATTCTACTTGACAAGTTATAAAGTAAATGAAAGTAATAAAACACATAACATGATATAAAGTACTTGCATAGTTCATGAAGGATAAAAATTGATTCCCATTCATTCATAGATTTACATGTACATTGAAACATAATAACGGTCCCCGAATATGAACAATAAGGACATATAAATAGTTTGTTGATGTTGGTTAAGACTATCAACTCTCAACAACTACTAATCGACTATAACAACCGTCGGGAACTTAATATGTAAAACCAAAACATAATCATTTATTTATTTACTTATTATCTTGACTGACTACAACATGTTCAATTAACTTTCGACCAACTATAATGGGCGTCAAAGAAGCAAGCCGTAGTGACACTTTCATCAGCTAAAGCAAAATGTAGCAGCCACATCAACAACATGTCAAGCAATTTGGATGAGGAAAGTTTTGATAGGTTTATTGCAAGCACAAGAGGAACCAACACCAACCTTTTGTGATAACAAATCAGAAATTGCATTGTCAAAGAATCACTTCTTTCACAAGAGGAGCAAGCACATTGATATAAGATACCATTTTATTAAAGAGTTGATAAATAAAGATGAAATTCAATTGAAATCTTACAGATCTGAAGAACAATTAGCAGATATATTTACCAAGGCATTAGCAAAAGAGGTCTTTGAGCATTTAAGATCAAATTTGAGCATTGTAAATGATAAAACAATTAATGTAGAAATTAACGGGAAATGTTAGAATAAATCAAATAATTTCTTCCATTGTTCGCATAAGAAGAAAAACTAATGTTTTTTTAATCCAGAAATAAATTAGGAATTAGCTAGGCTTTTCTGCAGTTTGCATGTGTTTTTTCTGTAACATTTATTAGCAAATCTCCTTCTTGATTTGTCTAAGGCCTCTATAAAAAGAGGCTTTCTAATCAGTTTAGATATAACAAAGAAAAGTAGTTGTAGCTTTATATGCATATAGTTTTGTTCAGTTTCAGTTTGTCTCTGTTTCTTCCTTCAAAATTCATCCACACCACTCTTTGTTGACAATCAATTTCCAATCAAATGTTCAAATCCTGAGTTGGCCTAATGGTGGAGAATTTGTATTCTTGAAAGAGAGGTCACAAGTTCAAATCCTGCAAGAGTAAGGTATGTACACCTCGTATTGTGGAGCACGAGTTAGGTGCCTCCCTCATATTGGGAGTACGAGGAGTCCCATTTACTTAAGCCATCTGTAGACCCAAAAACTCAAAAACAGATCGCCTGGTATCGTGGACTATAAAAGGACCTTTCCTTTTCTTTCCTAATAGAAAAAAAATCAATCTTTCACAATTGAAACAAACACATCAACAATAAGTTTTATTTGATTCAAACACCATGTGAAAGATTACAGTGTACAAGTCAAATGTTGTCCCGTGCTGCATAAATTCTTACCAAAACACTCGGACGAAAAAAGTATGAGAAATTCTGAGGAATGTTGGCTCAACCCCTTCAGATTAAGGGGGGATGTTAATATATAAACCATCGGATGTTTGTTTTGATCTGTTATGACACTTTTTTGTTCTGTTATGCCAATTTTTGGTTTTCTGTTTAGGCTGTGTGTTGCCTTTTAATGTATTCTCCTTTTTCAGATTTAATATAGTTTTTTTTCCTTTTTTCTGTGCCATTCAAATCCTGGCCTGACACAGATAGTCTGTTGTATAACTGATTTTCTATGTAATCCTTTTTGGGCCTGTGCTGGTCTGTGCTTTCATAGACTTTCGTTGATCAATCTGAGCTTTTTTGGATTTTGTAACCTGCTCCTGTTTTGGTAATATAGAATCAATTAAAAAATTGTAGAATTTTTTCCTCCTACTTTTACAATTCTAACTTATGTATTGATGGGCATTCAAATAAGATCCACACCAACAAAGAAAAAATATTTCTCCTTAAATACATTCTGTTCTGTTTACAGAACTTTTGAATCACTCTCAATAAGATATAAGATATGATGGTCTGACAAACTTATCATCTCTCCATTGTGCTCTTGCCTAAAAATAACAATATCAATATTAATTTCCCTCGATGTGTCTGAATCTAACACACGCCTTCACCGTACTAAAACATATCAATTGATATGTCATATGGGAGATTTAAGAACTTGCAATGAATGATGTCTAGCACTAATATAATTGGGTGACAATGAATCCATAGCTTTCTGCTGAAATACAATAATTGTTTATTGAAGCCCATCATGAGATTTGGGAGTTCTTTTCGAGAAAAATGTCAAGAATGATGCTTGTATTTCTTCTAGAGTTTGCCCCTTGGTTTCTGGCAATAGTTTTGCAACAAACAACACTGCACATACACCAGTGCCCCCAAAGATAAAGAATGAACCTGCAAGATAACAGGAGAAATTAGCATTCCAAATGCTTCATGCGTCAATTTAAGAGGGACTCTCTGCTAATCATACATGCGAAGTTTCAGACTGATCTCATGGACGAAAGTGGATTACCTGCTGCACTCCATGTTAGAAGAAAATTAAAGGCTAAGGTTATAACCCAAGAGCCAAACCAAGAAACAAATGTCACCAAGCTTCCAGCAACCCCTTTCATATTTATTGGAAATATCTAAACAATCCAAAATGTAGACTATGAGTAGATGATACAAGAATGATTTTATTATAAATATTCTAAAATGAATTCTCTAAACTCTTTCATATATAATTTACCTCTGACATTATAACCCATGGAACTCCACCCATGCCCAAGGAGAATGATGCAATATAAGTCTGATCAGGGAAAACAAAATTTTAATGTAAGATTAGAATATGGTAGAGAGAGAAGAATGGGAAGTCTGTCACTCTTTTAGATTTATATTGCTTACCAAGAGACCCCCTAGAGCCAAGATGCTTGCTAGTGCCCCAAGATGAGCATAAGATTCATGCCCCTGTCATAGATAGCACAAAACGTAAATTGAGAAAATCATGTCACATAAATTAATATTTACATATGATCTAGATCCTTATTGATTGACACCTCACTTAGGGACAATAAACACAACATTAATCATGTAGGGATTTTAATCGACATGGATCCTTATCTCTTAGGTTAGTATTAGCCCTCTTATAGATAAAACAGGAATAAAATTAACACATGGGTCTGAAAGGGCTATGAGAGTGACCTGTATATAAAACGAGATTCCGACCATGAAACAACCTAAGCTTATCCCTCCAGCAGAGACCTGAAGATATATGTTTTCAGTTGACTGTATTAACCAATCTTCTTGCAATTTAGGTTGCAATATGTTGATATTACTCAAATTCTCATTACATACCATCAAAAGTGGCCGCCTTCCTGATTTGTCCATCAGTAGAACACCTACTGCTGTCATTGGCACCTAGAAAACCAAAAGGGCGTCGAGTACTGAATATGAATGTCTCTAAAGTGAAAAAAAAAAAAGTCTTTAACATCATATAGAAAATTTGATAGAATCAACTGTCTGGTGTACTGATTCAACATGGATAGATGAAAGTGAAGCATATGTTGGTAACAAAGTGGATGTATAATTGTCAATGTGAAGCTGGTAGATTTAGCTCAAATTAACTACCACCTTTATGAGAGAGAATTTCAAAAAGATCCCATTGGAGAAAAAATATGATCAGTGGAAAAAAGATTGTCACCTGAAGGGCAGCAACACTGACAGATGCTGCTTGATCTGAATTGAAGCCTACATGACAATCCAAACAATTCAGACATCCAAAACAGACTACATTGAATCAAAAACTTGACTTCATTTTAATTTCTTACCAGCAGCTTCGAAAATTCTACTAGCATAAAACATGAGAGCATTGATTCCAGTTAATTGTTGGAACGCCATCAAGCCAACTCCAATCTATACATTTATTGACAATAATACAAATGAATGAATGGTTTGTCACGACTCATAAATTCAGCAAACAACATTGTTCATTAAGAATGTGCTCACTATCACATGATGTGCATATTTGCGTTGAAATAAGTCCAGTACTCTGCCCTTTGGAAGGGTTTCTAACTCATCCACGTATTCCTGAACAAGATAGATCTATACTTTAGTAACATTCCGAATCAAAGTCAACAAAGTTAGATTATAATGTTCTTCCTAGATCACTAACTTTTCTAAAATCAATCAATATGTAAGATTTCTCCAACAGTTAGTTGAACTCGAGATATAGTATTTTGTTTTCATGATTTTCTCTGCTCATTGATTAATAGAACTCATATATGTATGATCCAAGGTAGAAATAAAGACCTTGATTTCAGCTGCCTCAGCAGAAACATCGCAATCTTTTCCACGAAGGGCTTGCAATGCTACTTTAAACTCTTTCTCCCGTCCTACCTTTGCCTGCAAGTGAATTACATAATCAATCGGGAATGTATAATGGATACTCTACACGAAACCCATCAAGAGGAATTGACCTTTGTTTGGATTAGGTTCCCATAAGTTCACTCACTCTTTTAATTTCCTACATATTGTGACATTTTGAGCTAATAAGCATGTAACATATCTAAAATCTAATTTCTTGCGCGACATCTGCTTGTAGAATTATTACCAATGCACATTAACCATAGAACATGATGAAATTACCAAGAAAAAAATACTCACCAACCACCTGGGGGACTCTGGAATAAAGAAGAGACCCAAGACCAAAATAGAACAGGGGATAAGTGCTGCAAAGACCATTCATGCCAGATATAAGTGCACCAATGTTGAGCTTCCTCACATGTAAAAATACAATTTCAATGTATTTATGATATTAAGCCTATATACATTGTGATTTTTACTAGACCTGGATGGAGAACATTCACTGTTTATTGTAATGTTTTATTTGATGAAAACATGTCAAGTGGTATCTTAATGGATTTTATTACCTATAATAGCAAGTTTGCGCCATGCCACCAACATTCCAAGAAGATATACCATTAGTATACCAGCAGTTATCGAGAACTGTTAGAGGAGTCAACAATGAAACTCAGATTTGCAGATAAGAGCACTTTCTTTTGAGCATAATGAAGTGCAATGATGCTGCTTCTAACTTTTAACCGATAATATTCTATCTATCTTAATCATGCTTTTACCTATCTACTGAAGGTGGATTAAAGACTCTGACCTGATTTGTATTTGTGAGTGCTCCTCTCAGGTTCTTGGGAGTTATTTCAGCTATGTAGACAGGAACCTATCCAAATATTAAAAAATAAGGGAATTAAAAGCAATGCGCAAAAACAAACATAAGCAACCTTTTTCAGACCTCAAAATGCTAGATATGTCATAAAAATGAGTCATGGTTAGCTATATTATATAAATACTGATGTTGATTCACCCATATTTTCAGAGGATAAACATCAGCACTAAAATCTCATATAGAAAGGAGACATACTGTATAGGAAGTAAGGCCAACCCCATATCCCACAATCAATCTTCCAATATCCAGTGGTAATGCAACCTACACATGATAAAAATATTGTTTTTATAAATGGGTATCAAAGACAGCCCAAATTTATCTTATGATCTACTCTGTCAAGACGTCCATATTCTACCTATAAACTAACTTAAGATATATTTGCTTTTATTAGCTAGGATCCCTTTGTGATTTAGATCATGAAAAATCAAGAAGGCAACATAAAGAATATCCTGAACCTTGGAGATGATTATGATAAGCCATCCAATGATATAACAGGCTGAAGCCACTCTCAGTGCCTGCATTAAGTGAAGATAGGTATTTTAGTTTAGGGGACTCGGGCCATAGAACACCAGTGAAGCTTTTTTCACTGCTGAGTAGACCTCATTTCAATCAATATACCGTCTTATACTTATAATGCATCTGTTAATGTTTGATTTCAGTTCATAATATTGATGCCGAGGACTCATCACAAAGCAAAGCGCTTACCCCTTTTCTTCCCATGTAATCTGCAACACGGCCACTCGTTATTGCACCAATCATGGCACCTATGGTTAACAGGGAACCAAAGGTAGAAAACTGCACAAGAACATTAAGGAAACGAATTTAGACCTAAATATATTGATTTTGGAGTATCTTCAGAACCCAACAGATCTGCAGGGATTGGCTACAAGTGCTAGTACAGACTAGTATTGTATAGTTTAGGCCTGACCTAGCGGTAAAACAAAGTTACACATCAAGTTTATGACTAGCGAAGTGAGCAATTCCAAAAGATGCTAGGAAGGAGATGAGTGGTAAAAGTGGAATAGTAAAAGGTCCACAAAAATATTCAGATATGGTGCTGAAGAGGGAAAATGCTATCATTAAAGAGAGTAAAATAAGACCAAAGATGCTGATGTATTCTTAAGGACCAGTTTTTGAGGCCTTGCCTCCTGAATCCTGTCCCATAATGAAATTTATGTTTGATGACATAGTAAAAGCCTAAAGGTAATAAGACCTCAAATACTATACAAGACAGCATTTCAATTTTCAACCAATACTACTTTACATCGTTTGCTAATTCTTATGTACAAAAATCATTTAATAGAAACTAGATTCAACTTACTAGTAAAATTATAAAAGAAGGAAATACAGGAAAATCAGAGTAGATCAAAAGCACCTGAGATAGAGTGAGGCCAAGGTCCTCTATCATTTCAGACTGAGTGGGGGAAGAGAACCCCACCTGCATCACATACACCAAGAAAGAATACAGTATAAGCCTAGTGTCTTACATTATAAGCATAATGTCTATATATTTATCTCTGATTCCCTGTGGATGCCATTTATATTAATCTGGAACTTAGGTCCTTTCTAATCTTTGTCTCCTCATAGTATTTGTGTGTATACTACATTGAAGCTCCACTTGCTCCTTTCGCTGCCTGGAGCCATTATAACCATAAGGAATACCCCTTGAAAAATATGTAGTGCATATATACTAAGAGTTTTAAGGCTTCATAGTTTATATATTTTTCAACAAGTAGTCCATGAGTAATAGAAAAATGCTTCTGAAAAAGACCTGTGAACAAATTTTAGAAATAATACTATTTGATGCTTTGGATTACAGGACATGATCCATCATCAAATAAAAATGCATATATTTGATGTAATAGTTCTCAGATAACACCCCGTTGTTATTTTTATGCCATTGCTTGGAGTGATCTACCTCGCTCATAATCCAGCAAACTACATTTCGCTTATGGCATTGAATTCCTAACATTTCATCAGGACTCTACAACATTATTTATTTAGTTGGCATGAGTATTCTACGATTCATGTAGTAGTTTTATAAGGTTGCTTTTGGAATCAACTGTGTATGTTTTTGCATCACCATTTCAGATCAAACTCAACGATTCATCATCAGAAAGGGGAGAGTGATTGTGAATGTGATCCGAAACATCAATACATGATTGATTTCAAAACCAATCTTTTAAAAATTATTTACTTATTTAATGCTAGAGAAAACAAAATACTTACAGAATATCCAAACTCTAAAGAGCCCATGACCACCACAGAGGTGCTGAGAACCACAGTTGCTAAGGATCCATCATTGCCACCTTTGGCACTGTCACTCTCATTGAAATCTTTAGACTTCTCTTCAGCCGGAAGAAGTGCCTGGGTGATATCTTCCTGCTGCTCACTAATTTCTCCATTCTCTAAATCTATTTTAATAGTCATGATTATGTGTGATCACACCTGCAACTTTGCTACCTGGGTGACAATAGCAATTGGGCAAAACCCCGCGTGGGTGTGGCAAGACTTACAGCAAAAAGGCTAGTTTGTTTCTATGACCATTAATGGTGAATTCCAAGACACAAGTGACTATGCTTCATGCTACCATAAATAACTATGGACACACTTATTGACTACTAACAGATCCTAAACTAATCACTCCTAAACAATAGTACTATTACTACAAATCTTAGATAATATCTCTCCTTCTCTCTATATATAATCCTAAGACTTTATTACAGCTCTCTTATACAACAGAAAGAGCAGTATGAGGAAGCAGCCAACATCAGAACCTACCTGATGAAACTGATGAGCAGGTAATGGTTTATATAGTTCTTACCAGGATATAACATTGTCCTACTATAGCTGGAATCACAGTTGTCTAAACCATGGTGATGAAAAATCTCCATCCGTCTCAATCTTGAACATGTTGCACTAGAATACAAAATACCATACAGGCTGGAGATATAGTTCTTCCAGGGATATAACATTGTTCTACTATAGCTGGAATCAGAGTTTTTGTCTAAACCATTGTGATGAAAATTTTTCATCCGTCTCAATCTTAAACATGTTGTACTAGAATACAAAATGCTAAACAGCTGGAGATAAGCAGTGAAATGGCCCCACGGCTCCTTTATGCTGACAAGGATCATCAGGACAACTTGTTTTTCACGCTGACGATTGTCTACAAAAACCTTCATTCATGCATTCATATTGCCTACCTATTTGAATATGAAAGGAATGGTGTTCGTACTCTTCATATTAGTGCATTAAATATCACCTGTTTTATTTAAAAAACACCTTGTTCTTCGACAGAACTTAGATGCGTAGGGATTAATATAATCTGAGGATATCCGATCTACGTGGCAGCCTCATTCTATCATGCGCATTTCATGCTTGAGACGTGTGGCATTATTTTTTTCCCACAGCGTAGGCCAACAGTTTGTATGGTAACCTTTCCTTAGTTTTCATCTAGGCTAATTAATAAATGTACACCATGATCATAAATTAACCTAATTAATCAATACTATTGCTGAAGTGATAGTTGAACCATTATAATTAGCGAGTTAAATGTGATAGATATTTTGTAGAAATGATATTGAAGAAATTTATAATGAAGATATTAAAATTTATTATTTTGATATAGAAAAGGAGATAATTTTGAAATATCTTTTATCATGATATTGCTATCAAGATTCATTTGTGTAGTTTTTCGAGTCAAACTCGTTGATTCAGATTTCATGAGTTGTGGTTTACAAGAACCCATCTCTCAAGATAATGAATGGTTCACTTAGTACTCATTGCATCCAGGTGATGCCCACAGAGATGAAGCATCCAATACTACTCCAATTCAAGCACGCTTAACCATTCATTATCATGAGAGATGGGTTTTTGTGAACCACTATGTATGAAACATGGGTCAATGAGTTTGACTTGAAAAACGATCTATTTAACACATTGTGGAAAATACCTCCTACTTATCAATATCTTTTATCTCAAAGTTTACACATTTTTTATTTTCTTATGTCAAATTTATGATTATAGATCACTTGCATAGGTGCAAATATATTTTATGACCCATAAATCTAATATTGTTAGTTGTGTACTTTTATTCTTTGACTTGGTTGATTCAATGTTCTTCTCAAGGGCTAGTGGTGCAACACCTAAGGAAAATTAAGGGTTTTGTTCTCTTAAGTTGGTCTCTTTGATAGGATCAACCTTATGGTTGTGACAATGATCGAAGACAACAATCTTTAGATATGTAAGTGCTCCAAAATTATTATTCAAACTAGGATTCTCTTGTGGTGCTTGAATTAAAGTATCCTAAGAATGATATGCAATTGATTTTATGAATGAACTATTAATCCCCTTTATTATAATTGATGTCTTTAATTACAAGTAAATATCAATAAATTATGCATGGGATTGACCCTAGACATCAAAATAGTAATATCTAGGGAAGGAACAAGTGTTTGGATATGTGGAGAATAATAAATGTAATAAGTGTTATTTAGAAATTGTGTAGATATGGATCTAATGGATTGAAATGTGGAAGAATGTGTAATGAGAATAAGTAACAACATGGGAGAAAGAGCCCAACTTTGCACAAGAGTGGCATATTGAATATATATTTGAATTAAGATTCTACTAAAATGAGTCAAAAACTAAATGGGAAAATTAGAATAGGTATGCAAATTTCACCTTTAAATTATGCCCCCACTTTGAGATGCATGTGAATGGCATAGGGCAAATTCACCAGCAGCAATTCATCGACGGAAAGTTCACCACCAGCAGTTCACCGTGTGAAAATTCATTGTCATGACAAATTCGCCACAAGCAAAATTCACCGCCAACAATTCACTTGGGGGTGGGGTGAATTTTCCCATAGTGAATTGTTGGCAATGAATTTTTCGTTAGTGAATTGTTGGCCATGAATTTTCCTAGAGCCCATGTGAATCATAAATGATCATGTATCTCAAAGTATGTAATCACTCACAAATATGCATGTAAAATAAATATTTGCACCAGAACTCAGCCCATACTGCTCCTTAATTACCAAGGAGCCCAATCAAAAAGGTCAAAATCCCAAAGACTCCCTTTTTAAACAAATAGTAAGTGTGTCTTGGGAAACATAAAGCTAAAGGTTGATCATGATACATGATTAATTTGTTCCACCAAATGGACATTGAAACAAAGCTAAACCCGGTTTGCAAAGATGAGCCATACCAATGTAAAAACTTGCTAACTTTTTGCCATGCGTCAAGGGGGAAAGAAGCTTAAAAGAAGAGGGCAATAGCAATTATCAACGATCCCCTTGCCACTTCTTCTTAATAGAAGCATTATGGTTCAACCAGCAAGCTGTCTTTTTTGTAAGGGTGTGGAAAGTTTGAAGCACAGTTTTTGGGACTGCACTTATGTTAAAAGGTTTTGGTTTTCTGTTTTTAGAGATTTGTCTACTATTTTTAATCATGATTTGTCTTGGAAAGAGGCTATTTTCGGCTTTGGCATGCAAAAAGATGTGATTGTTGATTCTATTCGACATGTTGTTTTGAAAAACATATGGAAGATTAGGTGTGTTGCAATGTTTTCTAGCAACTCTTATCAGATTGTTGGGACTTTAAGGCTTTACTCTGACATATATCTACAGGGGATTGTTTTTTTGTCGCAGATTCGGGTTATACGTAAGAAGAATGAGCAGGGTAAACAAAGACTACTACAAATTAAAGAGCAGATCGCGAAGTTTCAACTAGTCAATAAGATTGAGCATTGTAATATTATACAACTTTTGTAATCTGTCTTCTTGTGGCTGCTTCTTTTGGTTGATGCCTTGTTCGGCCTCTGATATTGTCATTCGAATTATGTATCTCTGGCTTTGTCTAGCTTCTTTTGGTTAGATTATTTTTCAGCTACTGCTAGTAGCTTTCTTCTTGTAATTCTTTCTACTTTGTTCAATATAAACAAAAAAAAAAAAAAAAATTGCCCAAAAAAAGATACTGAGATTCAAATAATGAACTCCAATGTGTAAATCTCTCCTTTAATATACGTTCCATTAAAAAAAAAAAAAACAATAAACAACTTATATCAGATAAGTGAAATTAAAAACATCTACAAACTAAATTTTAGAATTATTGATTTGATTTGGACTGATTACTGTGTAATTGTTTTTTAATCTTCTTGACAACCTGCAAACAGCTTTTTTTTTTCCTTTATAATTTCTTATGCATTATTTCAATAAATAATTTTTTCTGGTCTTTCTAAACTCATCTCATAATTGAAGTACGTCCAAAAACAACTCCAAGGAATAATAAACCAAGTTGGTATAACAATTAGATTTGGAATCAGA